>RJWM01026950.1:0-27394 GCA_004363535.1 Dasyprocta punctata | reverse complement strand
CTGGGAGTAGAGACAGAAAGCTCCACCAGAGAGCCCATATTTCTTTGGTCTTCAAACACAAGAAGGGGATACTGAGGCAAGCGTGGGAACTGAGCAGGCGCTTGGGAGGTTAGCTCAAAGACTTCTCCAAGCAGTGAATTCTGCCAATTAAGAGGACTGTTTGATCTCTAAGGTTGGCGGTTTTCTCGCTCTGGGACAGGGAGGGTCAGCAGCCCGTGTCCTCAGCTGTGATATCATCCTGACTTCAGAGCACTGTGAACATGAGCTTTTCCAACACCACCAGAGGTCCCTTCGTGGTTGGCAATTTAACCCTTACATAGCCTGGTCTCCAACAAAACTGCGCAACCCTGTGTCCAGGTGTGGCACCTGCAGTTGACCTGCTAGGATGGTCTCCAGGCAGCACTCGGAACTGCTCTGTAGTGGTTATGACACCGCCGTGAGGAGGGAAGGCACCAGGGCCCACATGGATTCCCAAATGCTGCCGCTCACTGGTTTGTTGGATGCCGCTATGTAGGACCTGCAGACACAGGGTGGGGAGAGCCCAGTGCATTTCTGTGGCACCCAGAAGGAGGGAGACCGTGGTGTCTACAGGATGGTGTCCCAGCACGTGGTGGACGATCAGGTCAGGAATGAGTCAGATGAGACTTCCGGAAGACGATAGAGTGGTGAACAGCGGAGAAACAGCCTCTCCAGGATTTGGTGTCCAGACGCTGGAATACAGCAACGCATGGAAGAGAAAGAGGAGAGAGGTGGGTCCCCAGCGAGCGTCTGAAGTGAGGATTGAAGTCCAGGGGCACAGCAATGAGAGAGACCTCAAAGCAGAAGGAGGTGACCATAGCCCTGACTCACTGCATGGTGGGGGCAGCTCGATCCTGCAGACACACAGGGGCTACTGGTCACCCCAGAGGCCTCTACAGGAAATGCACCAGTGGAACAGAGCGGTGGACACAGTGGACTGCAGTGGCTGGCGAGTTATTCAGGTTCAGAGGGCAATTGGCCACTAGCCGTCTTGGAGAGGGGTCAGCCAAACTTGGAACTCAGAGCAGCTGCAGGCCAGTTGCAGGTCCTTGGTCCCAGTGTCAGGGAGACGTGGGACAGAGTTCAAGTTGGCAGGAAGTCAAGGAGCTGGCTTTGAGCCAGCAGGGAGCAGAGTTCAAGCCGGAAGGAGGTACTCAGAGTGCTACAGACTGAACAAATCAGGTTTCAGTCCCACAGTCAGAAACCAGCCTGAACCTCAGTGGAACTACAGGAGCAGCCTTGCTAGGATTATCCACCACCCCGCTGTGAACCTACAGCTCACTTGCCGGGATTAAGCAACAGGATCTGGCTCTGTCTTCCCACTTTGTCTACCAGCGACAGCAGAGACACACCTCGAAGTGGACATTTTTTATATTTTCTTTCTTTCTCTCTTTTCTTGTTTTTATTTTGTTTTCCTTTTTCTTTATTGTTCCTGTTTTTATATGAGTGTAAACATTGTTTCTAGTTTTATGTTGATGTTCTATTCTGTTCTTTTTGTTTCTTCTTTCCCTCCTGCCTTCTTCACCAGTTTCCCACAGTTCACATAATCTTCTTCTGTCTTCCAGCCTTGTTTCTAATCTTTTAAATTTTCTCCTCTCAGGGTAAAATCACTATATTGAGGGCATATTTACTATATACAATTTTCTGGTTTGTTTTATATTTTGTTATATAACCACAAATCTAGTTTATATGGTTAAAGGTAACAAATTAATAGTTACTATAGTTTGTCATTTTCTAGGCTGTGTTTGATGCTATTCTTATTGCTTGTTGTACTACTTTAACCAAGGTGACATCATTGTTCTAATCAGTTGTTCTTCCTGGTATGCCACGACTGAGATTGCCTAAGGGTCATAAACAATATTATAGGTCAGTACCAAAAAACCAGGGGCTGGGTCAAATAGGTAGCAACTTCTAATCACCGATAAATTGAAGATCCCCAAGAAACTGAAGAGGCAGAATCTTGCAACAGACCAAAACCAAATGCCAGTTACACCTGGAAGACATCTCTGAGAAGTAGTCATTTGCTAAAGGTTCCAAATACTAGCAATAATCCCAGCACTCGGGAGGCTGAGGTAGGAGGAGCGTGATGAGTTCGAGGTCAGCTTGGGCTACAACACGAGCGCAAGGCCGGCCTGAGCTACACAGTGCGACCCTGCCTCAAAAAACTAGGGCCGGCAGTCTGGCTCAGTGGCTTAAGCACCTCCCCTGGCAGGAGCGAGGTTGTGAGTTCAATCCCTGGTGCCACAAAAAAAAAAAAAAAAAAAAACAATTGGAAAGAAATGGAATCCATGAAACAGATTCAAACACATAGTCAGGAGATTAAAAATTCCACTGAAAATACATGTAGCAGAATGAGCCAATGTGAGGTGAGGAAAAATATCAGACACGGAAGACAGGCCAAGTGTGGCAGTGAATGCCTATAATCCCAGCACTTGAGAGGCTGAGGCAGGAGGATCGCCAAAAGTTCAAGGCCAGCCTGGGCTACATAATGAGTTCACGGCCAGCCTAGACTACATAGTGAGACCCTGTCTCAAAAAAAAAGAAAAGAAAAGAAACAGAAAAAGAAAGAGGAGGAGGAGGAGGAGGAGAAGAGGGGAGGAGGAGCAGGGCAGGGGGAGGAGAAGGGGGGAGGGAGGGCAGGGGAAGGAAAGAAAGGAGAAGGAGGAGGAGGAGGAGGACATGATCGTAATTAGCAATTATGAAAAGAAAGATTTCCTAAAAATAACAAGGGACCATGAACAATCAATCCAATGGCTGCTAGATGATATGAAGAAGAATAACATAAGTTGATTGGAATCAATGAAAAAGCAGAAACTGAAAGCTTTCACTCTAACGACATTTAAAAAACCTGTTCACAGAAGTCAATGCAGAAAATTTCCTAGTGATGGAAATAGAATTTGGCATACAGATAAGTGAGGCATATAAAACTCCAATTAGCTATGATAAAAAAAATCTATAACAAGACATATAATAGTCAATATTCCAGAAGTTCAATACAGAATATGAAAAGCTGTTAGAGACAGGAAACAAATCACCTATAAAGGGAAGCCCATCAGAATCACAGCAGACTTCTCAAAACAAACCCTAAAGTCAAGGAGAGCTTGGAGTAAAGTATTTCACACCCTAGAAGAAAACAACTTCTAACTCAGATTGATGTACCCCATAAAACTCTTTCAAAATTGATAGGGAAAAAAGATACTTCCATGACAAAGAACATCTGAAGACATTTAAGACCACCAAATCAGTACTCTAAAGTGTTCCAAAGGACATTTTAGAAAGAGATAACAAGGACTACAACTCCATAAACCCCAACAAAGTGAATCTACCAGAAAATGCAAGTAATTACACAGGAGGGAAAAAGGAACAACAATAGAAAAATAACATGACAAGGATAAGTCAATACATATAAGTTATAATCATCAATGAAAATGGTCTCAATACCTCAAACAAAAGAAATGCTGGCAGAATGGATCAAGAAGCAAGATCCAACAATATACTGCTTACAAGAAATACATTTAATTCAAAAAGAAATTCCTAGACTGAAAGTAAAAGGATGGAAAACAATACTCCATGTGACAGGAACCCACTTTGCAGGGTGAATTTCAACCCAAGACTGATTAAGAGAGACAAAGAAAGTCACTATATCCTTGTAAAAGGAACAATCCAAGAGGAAGAGATAACAATCATAAATACACATGCACCAGATACTAGTGCACCCAACTATATAAAACAAATACGAATGGATATGAAAAATCAAATAAACACTAATACAGTTGTAATGGGGGAACTCAATACCCCATTGTCATAAATAGACAGGTCAACTAGACAAAAAACCTACAAGGAGACAGAACAGAGCCAAGCTTTTGAACAAAGGAACTTAGTAGATATCTGCAGAGTGTTCACCCCATATCAGAACACACACTCTTTTATGCATGGGGCATGTTCCAGAATAGACCACATACTGGCTCATAGAACATGCTTAAGGGGAAGGAACTGAAATCATCCCATGCATATTATCAGACCAGAGTGCACTAAAATTGGAAATCAATGAAAAAGAAACCATGAAAACTTCATAAACACATGCAAATTAAATGACATCCTCCTGAACAACCAATGCATCACAGATGAAATTAAAGAATAAATTAGACAGTTTCAATGCCAATACAGCATACTGGAACTTACAGGATGCAATGAAAGCAGTCCTATGAGCGAAATGTACAGTGGTACATTCCCGTATCAGAAAAACACAGTGAGCTCAAATGAACAACCTAATGTTGAACCTCAAGCTTCTAGAAAAAGAAGAGCAAGTCAAGTCCAAAGCTTATCTGAGGGAGAAAACTATAAAGATCAGAGCCGCAACTAATGCAGTGAACTAAGAAAAGAATACCAAGAATCAAAGAGTTGTTTCTTTGAAATAGTAAGTAAAATTGACAAACCCTTAGCCAACCTTATCAAAAAAGGAAAGAAAAGACTCAAATCCATGCAATTAGGAATAAAAAGAAAAAAATTGCAACAGATCCTGCAGAAATCCAGAAAATCATCAATACCTACTTTGAAAACCTTTATTCTAATAAGATGGGAAACACAGAAGAAATAGACAGATTCTTAGATACATATTGTTACAGGCAACTGAGTTAGACAGAAATATTATAGGCAGTCAGACAGGGCTAGGCCCTCAAGGAAACCGGCACAGAGGACCAGAGGTCTTGGTGACCTTGGAGGAGACCCACACCTCTCCCTGCAGGCCAGATATCAAGATAAAAGGCAAAACAAATACACCCATATGCTAAGGACTGATATTCTAAATAGTTCTATATCACCCTGAGGAAGTCAGGAGTCAGCATCCCACCCTTTTACAGGAAGGGTCATTATCCTTAAGCATCCCTCGCTTACTACGTGACTCGCCTCCCCATTTGTCCTTGATTTAATCAATTCTACCTGAGCAATTAATCTTATTGGTTAACCATGGTTATGTCCCACCTTATGCTCCTCTGCCTTGCGAGTTCCCAGTTTTCCCCATCATAGTTTTACTCTATAAAAGTCCCTAAATATGACAGAATCTTTGGCAACCCACTTGGGCCCCCTTCTGTCCCTCAGACAGAAGCTTTCTTTCTCTCAATAAATACCTTCTGCTCTTATCCTCCGTTGTTCCTAAAATTCATTCTTCGATTTTAGAGAACACGAACTTGCGCCATACGTATAATAGGCTGGGAGTTTCATTCCTCCACAACATTCGGAGGTCCAAGATCATTTTTCCTATATCATTTGGAGGCCCCAGCGAGATCGTTTTCCTAAATCAATATGACTTACCAGAGCTGAATCAAAAAGCTATAAAAATTCTAAATAAACCAATATTGGTAAATAAAGTTGAACATATATTTAAAAACTACCAACAAAGAAAACCCCAGGCCCTGATGGATTCACTGCTTAATTCTGAAGAAATTTAGTTACTCCTCAAACTTCTTAATGAAATTGAAAAGGAAGCAGCACTCTCAAATTCATTCCTGGAAGCAAGCATTACCCTGATACCGAAAGAGAAGGAGCCAACCAAAGAAGAGAATTACTGCCAGGCAAGGCGGCACACACCTGTAATTCCAGCACTCAGGAGGCAGGGGTATCACTGTGAGTTCAAGGCCAACCTGAATTTCAGAGTGAAACCTTGTCTCAAAAAAAAAAAGAGCAAGAGAAAGAGAAGGAGAATTACTTTTCTTAATGTACATAGACCCAAAAATCTTCAGTATGATACTTGCAAACAGAATACAGAAAATCATCAAGAGATTATACCAAGTAGGATTCATCCCAAAGATGCAGGGATGGTTCAACATATGCAACCAATAAATGTAATACACCATATTAACAGGGCCAAGGACAAAAACCATACGATCATCTCAACAGATGCAGAAAAAAATATTTGACAAAGTCCAAAACCCACTCATGATAAAAAAGAAAAAAACCTACAGAAAATTGGAATAGATGGTCTTTATCTCAATCTGATAAAACCCATCTATGACAAACCAATACTCAACATCATACTAAATGGACAAAACTGAAAGGTTTCACTCTAAAATCAGGAACAAGACAAGGATATCTACTATCACCACTCTTACTCAATATAGTACTGGAAACACTAGCCAGAGCAATTAGAAAAGAGAAAGAAACAAAAGGAGCAAGAATAAGAAAGAAAGAAGTTAAATTATCATTGTTTACGGATGACATGATACTCTACAAAGACCCCCAAAGCTCCACTCAAAGACTTCTAGATTTAATAACCAAATGCAATAGCTGGATACAAAGCCAGAGTTTACTGATTGATTTACAAAATACACGGTCCCAGAAACACCCTGGCCAAATACCTGGGCACCCTGGCCCAGCCGAGCAAGGTAAGGCTAACGATGACAGATAGCACTTCCTGTGGGTGGGTGGCGTGTGCAGATACGCAGAGAAAAACATGCAAAGTGATCGCATGTCATTAACAAAGACTTCAATACAGGGCGAGACAGAGCAGCTGTGCTTAAAAGATAGCTCGGAGCCAGGAGTGGTGTACATGCTTGTAATTCCAGCAGCGGGGAGGCTGAGGCACATGGAGCACAAGTTCAAGGTCACCCTGGGCTACATAGCAAGTTTAAGTCCAACCAGGAGCAGAGCAAGACCCTGTCTCCAAAAAAAAAAAAAAAAAAGGCACCCATGAATTGGAAGACTTGGTAATGTTATAAAAACGATCTGTCGAGTCAATGCAATGCAGTAACAATCGCTATCCTCAGTGTGTGGGTGTGTGCAGAATTTGACAATCTGGCTCTAAAATGTCTGTGGGATTACCAAGAACTGACAAGAGCCAAGACATTTTCTTTTTTTTTTTTTTTTTTTTTTGCAGTACTGAGGATTAAACCCAGGGCCTTCACACTAAACTGCATACCCACCCACCCTTTTTTTTTTTTTTTTTTTTTTTGAGACAGAATCTAGCTAACTCACTAATTTGCCCTGGCCTGAAACTTGTGACTCTCCTGCCTCAGCCTCCCAGAGTTCTGTCATTATAGGCATTGGGACCACACCCAAACCCAAGGCTCTCACTCTCAAAAGAGAGAGGTGCCCACCGGGTCCCAGGATTTGTTGCTGAGGGCTGGTGGGGCTCACATACTTGCCTAGCGTGGGGATCCCGGGTTCATCTCCAGCCCTGCAAACGAACTTAAAATGGTACAAAAATCCAATGCCGAGAAGCACACAGTGGGGTGTGGGCGCGGGCCACGCGGGACTCTGCGCGCTTGCTGCACAGGAGACAGACCCAGGAGACAGGCAGATTTTGGCGATGGAGCACTGACTATCCACAGAGGAGGAAAGTACTAAACAGACTCCTGCTTCGCACTGTCCACAAAAATCAACGCCGGGAAAAACCAGTAAGTTAAATCCCAGCACCCAGGGGAGTAAAGACGTAAACATGAAGGATAAACTCGCAGATCTTTGGAAAAGGAGGAGGGAGAGACTCTCACTCCCGTAGGGCACAGAGGCAGCGGCCCTCCCAGGACACAGCCAGAAAGGACGGCGGGAGGAGGGGACCGCGTCACCAGGGGGCGCGGGGAGAAGCGGGGACCGCAGCTGGCGGAGCTCCCCACGCAGATCGCCGGCAGAGGCTCCTCTAGGAAATGATGAGAATTCCTAACTATCCATGAAGGAAAGGACAAAAAAATTCAGTAGAAAAAAAAAATTTTTTTAATTTTAAATGGGCAGCCGGACGTAGTGGCGCACGCCTTTAATCCCAGCACTCGGGAGGCTGAGGTAGGAGGAGCATTGTGAGTTCGAGGCCGGCTTGGGCTACAACGCGAGTGCAAGGCTGGCCTGAGCTACATAGTGCAACTCTGCCTCAAAAAAACTAGGGCCGGGAGACTGGCTCAGTGGCTTAAGCGCCTGTCTGGCAAGCACGAGGTTGTGAGTTTGATCCCCAGTGCTATTAAAATACAAATAAAAAAATGAATTTTAAATGGGCAAAATACTTGATCAGCTGCTTCACAAAAGAAAGAGGAACATGTCTCTCACCTAGAGGCCCAGCCCTCGGGAGGCTGAGGCAGGAGCCTACTGTCAGTTCAAGGCCACCCTGGGATACATAGCCAGGGCCTGTCTCAAAAAAAAAAAAAAAAAAAAAAAAAAATTCAAGTGGCAAATTAACAAGCACAGAGCTTCATAGGTGCGCAAGGCGGTGCAAATGCAGACCTCGGCAAGCGCCAGAGCCCGCACCGGGCCGGGGCACAGGAGTCTCGCAGTGTGGGGCCCTGAGTTTCACCCCAGCACTGAGGAAAGAAGGGAGGGTGGAAGAGCAGGCAGGGAGGGAAAGAGGAAAGGCTCAAAGCTCACCGGGCCTCCACCCCGGGCCTCCTGGCTGCCCCGCGGCCTGTGCTGGGGGGTGGGGGGGTCCCGCAGGGTCACCGCTCTCAGCTCCCCCACACCCCGCGGCTCGCTCGGGGCACCTGGACTGTTTCTGGGCACTCACGCGTTCTAGGGTGCGCTGTGCAGGGTGACAGAGGCCGAGCCGCCACCCCACGCCAGGCAGAGGGAGCCGGCCCAGTTCTGGAGCCCTGGTCCGGGGAGGAGCGCACGTCTGAGACCGTGCGGCTCCAGTGAGCCCCGCTCCCCAGTGCCGCCGCCTCCGGGAAGCCCCCCCACACCCGTGCCCCCACTCGAGCGCTCCCTGGGGGTCTCAGCAGGGCCCTCTGGGAGGGACGAGCATCCGAGGGCCCGGGCGAGGGCGAGAGAGACTTGGGGAGCCAGCGGAGCCCCGGTGCAGGGTAGGAAACTGTCTGGGGGGGCGGTGCTCCTTTGGGGGTGCTCCTTTGGGGGTGCAGGGACCGCCCACCGTGAAGTCACGTCCAGTTACCTCGGGCCTCAGAGCCTCGTGCTCCCCTCCCCTTTAGCCCTCCTTAACCAGAATGGGGCACGCGTTTGCACAGGGTCTAGCAGGACACCTGGCTACAGCCCTGAAGGACAAGGTGACCACAGCTGGCCCCGAGCCACACGCACTGACCCCCACCATGCTGGGACGCACTACTCCTTGACCTCGTAAGTGGGGCAGGTGGGATTCGAACCCTGGCTCTCAGCATCAGAGCCCTCAAGTTCAACACCCTACTCGTTAGGAAACCGTGGGAACGGGCCAAAGTAAAGAAAAATGGCACAAAGATGGGGCCCAGCTTTGAGAAGTCATAAGAGTTCTGCGGGACAGTTGCAGGTAGCTTTTTCTATTGTATGCTGACTTTGATAAGTATTTATTAGGTGGGTGGATGGGTGGGTGGGTGGCTGGATGGATGGGTGGATGATGGGTGGGTGGGTGGATGGATGGATGGGTGGATGGGTGGATGGGTGGGTGGGTGGGTGGCTGGATGGGTGGATGGGTGAGTGGATGGGAAGATTGGGGGATACATGCAGAGGAGGATAGATGGGAAGACGTAAGCAAGTGGATTGGTGGAAGGAGGAGGAGAGAGTGAGTAGGTGGGTGGGTACCTGGGCAGGTGGGTGGGTGAGTGAGTAGAAGGATGAGTGGATAGATGGGTGGAGGGAAGGATGACTACGTGGATGGATAGGTGGGAGAAAGATGGATGGATAGATGCACAGAAAAATAAAAAGACAGATGAAAGGTAGGTGAACAAAGTGGAGAGATGGAAGAATGAGTGAGTGGGTGTGAGATATTCTTTGTCTTCAAAGTTATGTTTTTGTACATAGAAATGATTATTTAGACATTCCTTTAGAGTTTTAAAATTAAATTTTCAATTATCAATGCATCCATTTTTCCTTAAAGTATTAGATTGAGCCTACAAATCTTGTATTTATAAATTTAACAAATCTTAAGATTCTTTTTAAAAGTTTCTGTTATTAACATTAGGCCCCACTTTCAATTTTACTTAATAAAACACCTACAAAGATGTAATTACGTTAACAATTTAAATACGTTACATTTTGTTGGATAGACCTTTCCAAATTAATTCTTAGAAATCTAAAATTGTAACTTCCTAATATAATGGATCTTAGCTCTCTTTATAAGATTTCCACTCACAATTATGGGTTTAAGTCAAGTAATTAAATATGTATTGAACTATAAATCAAAGCCGAACCTCTCTTTTTGCAGCCCAAATTCTCTTAAGCACCATGAATGTTTACAGGCTGTCAGTGCAATGGAATTGCAACATTTCTGTATTAGATTCCAAATTTCTTTTTGTTTCAAGCACGGTTATTCACTACAGAAACAACCAAGAAATTAGGGAGTGTCACTTTGGTTTTCTGGATTTGCAGAATATCAGCATGACCAGTGAGAAGCTGTGGTATTTCCCAGCCCCCCAACACAGGGCTGCTTACATTTTATGAAAGCGGATTCAGAGCTGGGTGTTGAGTGGGGAGCCCTGGACCACATGTGGGAACACCGTCCCATCCACGTTCCTCTTGTACATTCTTGCAAGCCACACCCAGGGGCTCCACTGGACTATGGACAGTTCCTCCGTGACTGTCATGACTCCATATGTTGGAGGTGTTACAGTAACACACTGGAGTCTGCAGATCTCAAAGCTGAGTTACAATCCGTGAACAAATCTAAGAGTATCCTGATGAAATGTAGTGCTTGGATGGATGGATGGATGGATAAGCGGGTGGATTGATGGGTGGGTAGATGGATGGATGGGGATGGATGGATGGATGAGTGGGTGGATGGATAGGCGGGTAGGATGGATGGGGATGGAGGGATGGGGCTAGATGAATGGGTAGATGGGTGGATGAGTGAGTGGATGGGTGGTGTATTGGGTGATAATGCAGTATACCCCCAAGTCCTCATATAATTTTGATGGGGCTGAGTTATTGGTTTGTTATTGGTTTGTTGATTGACAATGTGAGTGCTGTGCCCGCCCAGGGGTGGAGCTGACATACAGCGTAAGGGAAGGTGGGTCTTCCCCTTCCACCTTCTCTCTCTTGCAGCCGCCTTGAACTGTAGCCCCGTCATACCTCGCCATCTTGGAGCCAACTTAAGTATGGACTGAAACTCCCAAGAAACTGTAAGAATAAACCTTTCCTTCCCTAGTTTTGGGTGTCAGGTATTTTGTCTTGGCAATGAGCGAAAAGTAACTAAGACAGGTGGATATGTGGGTGGATGGGTAGATGAGTGGGTGGATGGACGGTGGGCGGATGGATGGCTGGATGGATAGATGGTAGCTGGTGGTGGATGGATGGGGGATGGATGGATGAGTGGATGGATGGTGGATGGGTAGGTGGTAAAGAAATGAGTAAATTCCCACGTTAGAGGGCTCTTCTCCCTCTGAGAGCTCTCTAGGAGCCCTGGGTACCACTGAGTTGCTTTCTGGCTTGCCCCTCTCTGGGCTCAGTTTCCCCATCTGTTCCATGGAGGTACAAGATCATCTGGACCAATCAGCGAGCCTGCTCCGGTTCTCCAGCCCCAGCCTGGGAGCCTGGCGTCACACACCAGGACACTTGGCTCCTGCTATTCGAGGCCAGGGTCAGCAGCCTCCGGCCAGCCCCATCCTCTTGGGACAAGCTCAGACAGGGAGAAACACCACACACACACACACACACACACACACACACACACACACACACACACGCTGCTGGTTGCCATGGAAACCCTCTGCGGCCTGTTTTTCTCCCCGACTGATTAAGAAAGGACACTCGTAAAATGACAGAGCGTCACGGGCCTCGCTTCAGGCCAATGCTGACTTATCCCCTGACATTTCCCAAGAGCCAGCTAACCTTTCCTGACACAAATAGACTGATGTGGGTCCCTCAAGAGAGCCCAGCCGGGACAAGGTCCCGTCTCAGAGGAGCTGGGGACCCAGGGGACGCAGAGAAAGGGAGCGGGTAACAATTACCAGGCAAGAGAACAGACCGTCCTGCGGACCCAGAGCCCAGGGAGCAAAGAGGCCACTCGAAGGGGACCAGCCACAGCCCGCGACTCATGACCTCTGGCCGGGGCCCCGGGACCCCTGCAGGGCCCACACCCACAGCCCTGCGTTCCCCCCAGCTCTGCGCGCCAGGCGCCAGACAGTCACAGAATTCTGGGTTCTGAGACCTTTCTGACTGCGGATCCGAGTTAGGCTGCCGTCAAGTGGGTGGCAGCATTAGCTGTGGTGGTCGGGGCGGCCCGTGGAGGAGGTGACACTACAGAGGAACCTGCAGAAGGGGGCATCCAAGCTGCGAGCCCGGAGAGCCCCCGGCAGGCAGAGAGGACTGCGATTTGCAAGGAGGGGGGCCACGTGCCCTGACTTGTGCCCTGGGGAAGGTGGAGGACTTAGGAGTCCCCCTGGGGGTGAGGGTCCCTGGGACCTCTCTTGCCCTCACTCTGCCCCTTGTCCATGCGTGAGAGCTGAACTGTGCGGCCCCGCTCAGGCCCAGTGCCCCAAGCCGCTGCCCACCACGGGCCCCACCCCGAGGGCTCTGCGCCAGGGCCGCAGAGGGTGACGAGCGATGAGGGGCCTCTGCACACCAGGGCCTCAAAACCAGTGTTTCTCAGCCGTCCTCTCCCTGAGGTCTCCTCACTGTACCCCGAGGTGTGGAGCACAGGCCCGATGCCAGTCTCCCCCTGGGGTGCAAGATCCTGGGGCCCCCAGGGCCAAGGGAAAGAGTCACCTGCAGGCCGGCACCAGGCCCCGGCCCTTTCACAGGGCACCGAGGAAGCAGCGCCTGGGGCCGCGGGGAAGGGACCAGGAAGCGGCGCCCTGGGCCCCTGGAGCTGGCAGGAGTGCTCCCACCGTGGACCAGGCCCCTCGGTCGATGTCTGCTGGCCGGGAAGCTGGGATGAGGGGTCCAGGTGACACGGGGGAGGCTCTGCCGCAGGACAGATGCTGGCTGACCCTGCAGCCCCACGCAGGAGCTCTCCAGAGAGGCCCTGCTGCAGCCGCGCACGGGCTCAGAGACAGGACGTGGCCCCTCACTGCCCGTTATGCTATGCGGCCTCTCCCCTCCCCCCTGGGCCACATACCAAGGATTAGTCACGGAACTGCCCAGAACTGACAGAGGGGTCACGTCAGCCTGGCTTGCCGGGGTGCAACGGCCAGCAGAGGGCAGAGCTGAGACCACAGCGTTCCCTTGCGCTTTTCACTTTGTCCCCGTGGCGTCCCCGGGGCACGCTGAGCGGGTGAAGAGCCAGCCCCACGCAGCCCAGCCCAGCTGCTCCCTGCGGAACCGGACCTGTGCGTGCTTGCTCTGAGCACAGACTTCAGACCTGAGGGGTCCGGAGTCTGTACCCAACCCCTCATTTCACTGGTGAGGAAACTGAGGCCCAGGGTCCGACAGTGAGGCAGCAATACTCTTGGCGCCCCTGACCAGGGCACCACCTCCAACAGCACCCAGGTCCCTGCCGCACCCCCTGCAGGCCCCGTCCTCCTCCCGAGAGCTTCGCTGCCGCTCAGGACCCAGGCTCAGGCTGACAAACCTGTCCATCACGGGCTTCCTTCTCCTGTCGGACCCCAGAACCAGGCACTGAGCGGACAGTGTGTGTGACGGAGGCCGGGCAGGGTCAAGGAGCTTCCTTTACATGGACATCGAAGTCTGGGCCGACCCACCTAGGGTCCACCCAACACCAGGGCGGGGACAGCCCCAAGCAGCCCCTTTGGAAACCGTGTCCCCTGTTCCTCTAGACACAGCTGGACACAGCTGGACACTGAGAGGCTGGCACCAGGCGCCCGCAGTCCCCAGCATCCACTGCCAGGCAGGATCCACTGCCCAGTCCGGGGCCCACTGCCGATCAGAGGGCTGGCCAGGCCCACCAAGGCCCCCAAAGACTTGGGCCCCAGCTGCCCATTCCAGGCTGGGCTGGGACCCCACCTCTGCCCCAGCTCCCGGGCCACAGTTGCTCTAGAACAGGTCCTCTGGCTGCTGCCCCTCCCACCGCCCCGAGCCCCAGTTCCTCAAGGCAGCCGGGTCGGAGGGGCAGATTGAGAGGGAGTGCTGGATGCCTCTCCGGGGGCGGCTGTGAGGACAGGTGTCCGGCCCCCTCGGCTCTTCTCTGCGTGAGCCCACGGGCCCTTACGCTGTCTGCCGTGAGCCTGCACTGTGCTCTTGGCCCCGCCACACCTCAGGGCCATGAGCCAAATCCTCTTTCTAAATCACGCAACCTTGGCTATTTTGTTATGGCAACAGAAAACAGGAGAAGACTTGCTCAAATCCAGGGACACGTGGCAAGGCACGTGACCACCTCTCCTGCGGCTCCCTGACTGTGCCCACACCCCGCTGCCCCCAGACTCGCCCACCTCGGCCCACTCGGGCCTGCCTGTTCGTCTTTAAACAGGCCGTTCTTACTGCAGGGCCTCTGCCCACTGGTGCTCAGCTCACGCTCACCCTTTGGGGTCTCCGATTACACGTGCCCTCCTTGGGGAAGTGTCCCTGAAACGGTCCTTCTTTCCCCTGCCTCAGTTACTCCCCAGCATTCCATCCACCCATTCACCCTTCCTTCCTCCCTCCTTCCATTCAACCCACCTATCCTTCCATCCGTCCTTCCATCCTACCATCCTTCCATCCATCCATCCTACCATCCTTCCACCCTTGCATCCTCCCTCCATCTACCCTTTCTTCCATCCATCCATCCTTCCTTCTATCCATCCTTCCATCCTTCCATCCTACCATCCTTCCACCCTTGCATCCTCCCTCCATCCATCCTTTCCTCCATCCATCCATCCTTCCTTCTGTCCATCCTTGCATCCATCCTTCCGTCCATCCCTCACCCACCCATCTTTTTATCCCCCACCCACCCGCCCATTCCCAGCGGGAGGCCCAGGGTGGGCAGGGAAGTCTGCCCCGCCCCGTGCAGAACGCAGCTGTGAACAAAGCCCTGAAGCTGCCGCAGTCGGCTGAGCGCTAACCCGTGGACAGGAGGGAGACGGGAACCGCTCCTGGCACAGTGCCAGGGGCCACAAGTTTCAGGGAGGCGGCAGGCAGGGGCGGCAGGGTGGAGCTTGACGCAGGTGCTTGCCCCTTCTGCACCCCTCTCTCGGGCACTCTTTCTGGGCGCAGTGTCTCCTCATCAAGTCCTCTGAGGAGCAGGCATCAAGGTGGGATGGTGGGCAGGGTCCACGGAGGGCAACACTGTGAGACGCTGGGAGGCGGGAAGGCTGGGGGCCCCCACAGTGACAAGCGGGTGACTGTGACTCCCGGGGTGGAGGGAGGTGGGGCCACTTCTCTGCAGGTCTCAGGATGCTCAGCAAGGCTGCGGAGCCTCCCCGGACCCAGTGGGAAGGGCCCGAGTGTCTCAGAGTCCATGCCAAGCTGAGCTGGGTGGCAGTGGGTCTCCGGCAGAGGTGTGGGGCGCCCTTGGAGGTCCCAGCTCTGTGGGCCTGGGCCTGTGTGGACCAGCTTTCCACCCCCTAAACAAAACTCCTGGGAGTGAACTTGGGAACCCAAAAGTTGGGCTCTGTGTCAAAACTGTGTAGGTTCCCGCCCATAACCCGAGGACCCCACGCCACTGTCCCGGGGACCCCATGCCCACAACCCAGGACCCCATGCCTGTGACCTGAGGACTCCGGCCAGGCTCCACCTCCTAAGGGCTCCACCCACTGCCAACTGCATCTCTCTGGGGCCACCCTGTGGCAGCCCACAAGAGATCCTGCAGGGCCAGGGCTGCGGTGCCAGCAGACACCTCACCAACGAGCAGATGGCTCATGACCCATGGTGCGCTGTCCCCCATGTGGTGGCCACAGCCTCTGTGTGACAGTCTTGTCTGGGGAGGGCGCTTAGCCTGCGAGGTCCCGGGTTCCATGCGGAGTACGTAAAGTGAGGAGGCACTGGGCTGAGTCTGTCCCTCCGCCCCCAGGACGCTCGGCCCCATGACCACCAGAGTGCCGCACGCTGCCTCCATGCCTGAGTCCCAGCCGCGCTCCACGGCCTGGGCAGCCTGCATGCCACCTCCCCAGAGCCGTGCCAGGGCCACATCACCCGTCACCCCACCGACAGCAAGCCCAAGCAGGAGCCCTGCAGAGTGGGTCCACGGCTGAACCGCCACTATGGAGCCCCACCAGGAGTTCAGACCAGGGAGCCGCAAGCTTGATGCACACAGCCCTGAACTGAGCAGATGGGAGGGTTCTGGGGAGCAGCCAGGGCCGCCAGGAGCTGTGGACAACACTGCACCCCACCACCGCCCGAGACAGCACTGCTCCAGCTCCCCGGCGTGCGCCCACACCAAGTGATAGATTCAGTTGTCAGCCCGCTTGGCATCAGGAACCCCAGGCTATGACAATAAACATGCTGCCACTTGACGTCCCACTATGGCTTCCAACCCGGGGAACAGATGGCATGGCGACTTTTCATTCCCCTGCTTCCCAGGGAAAGCGCTGAGGAGCAAGGAACAGCCGGCAGGGCGGGGGGCGCGGAGAGGCGGGGGCAGCAGGTGCACAGGCCGGCTGGGCCTTGGAACCGCGCAGCTCTGGGCAAAGCCTTTGGCACTCGGACACCCCGACTGCTGCCGTATCCCTGGTGACAAGAGGGCTCAGGCGTCGAGGTCACATCCAGGCCCGGGGAGCCACCCTGCCCCCTGTCCCCTGTTCCCTGTCCCCACACCTCCCGGCCTCCACAGCTGACGCACCCCCTGAAGCAGAGGCCAGGCCTCCACTGCGAGCGGCACAGATCCAAGGGCGGGGACACGGGGCAGCCCCTTGGGGCCAGCGCCAGGCCCAGCGGAGCCTGGGGGAGGCGCTCCCCACACTAACTTCCTGAACACTTGGGGTGCATGGGGAGCAGCTGAACCCCAGCTGAGCTGGAGCTCGACCGCACATTCGGGGCTGTGGCCAGGCCGGCTGAGAACCGAGCCCCGGAGGCCAGCCACGTGCGCCAGCGGCCAGTGCTGCGGGCGTTCAGCCTCCGCGCCCCTCCCCGTCGCCGCAGCACGGGGCGCTCTGAGCACGATCGGCTTTCCGTGTGCTCAGCAAAACACTGAGACCTTGCAGTTTCGGCCCTGGTGAGCGTTTCCCCGCTTCAACTGCGCATAAGTAAAGATGCAGACCGCGCGCAGGGCTGTCGCTGCCTCTCCATCAGAGAGGTCAGGTCCCGCCGGCTCCCAGCTTTTTTCTGTGTGTCTTGTTTTTCTTAATCTCCTGCTGACCCCTCTCAAGACCCTGATGGCTGTATGCAGAGGGGACCTGGGGGGGTGGAAACAGGGTCTCACTGTGTAGCCCAAGCCGGCCTTGAACTCACAGTGCTCCTCCTGCCTCAGCCTCCCGAGTGCTGGGATTACAGGCTTGCACCACCACCCCCGGTCAACTTCCTAAATATTTAAACATACATGTGTAAGCACTGCAAGCTAGAGAAGAGTCCTCAGAACAGCACAGTGAAAATCTATACACTGCGGCCGTGTCCTCTACGTCACCTGCATACAGGGTCACCCTCCAGGGGCACGGGCTCCAGGTGTGTGGGGTCAACCAACCTCAGATCAAACATCTTATAAAAACAGAATGGGTGTTCAGCCAGAATGGGTGCACTGCCACACCTGAAGTTACAGCACTCGAGAGGCTGAGGCAGGAGAATCACCACAAGTTCAGTGTTAGCCTGAGTTACATAGTGAACCCAAAGCCAGTCTGAGCTATATAGTGAGACTCTGACTCAACAACAACAACGAACAAAACATGTTCAGCCTTTTTCTTGTCTCTTCCCTAGACAATATAACAACTCTTTGCGTGGGGTTACACTGCCTTAGGTGTGGTGACTCATCTAGAGCTTTAAAGTGTGCAGGTGCAGGTGCATCGTTAGATGCAAATACTCACCCACTTCCTGTGTAGGATTCGAGTACCTGGGGCTTTTGGAGCCTGTGGGGAGGCCTGGAACCAAACTCCCTGTGGCCGAGGGCGGGCCTACTGTTCACGCAGAGACCACACAGAACTGGGAGAGCACGCTGGTGCTGCAGTCCTGCCCTGCCGTACGTTTTCTCCAGCGTCCCCTCCAGCTCTGCGTATAATGCACATACGTAGCGGGAATCTGTATTAATATGTGTGTGACTCCAAGACCCACAAGGGACACTGTTGTGTGTGGTCACCCGGGCTCCTCAGTCCCTTGCCCTAGAGCAGCCCTGGCTCCTTCAGCCTCGTGGCCCGGCTGGAGGAGCCGGGCAGCTGTTCTGTAGCGGGGTTCGCCCTGGGTAGGACGGGATCATGGGCAATGCCGGTGAAGCATTTGGGGCAACAACACTCATAAGCGACACCGTGTCCTTCTCAGCTGGTCACACTAGGGACACTTGCACTAGGGACGCACCTGACCTGCCCAAGCGCTAACCAGAATCCTGCGGCGAGGGGTGTGGAGATACCCCTGCAGTCTCCTGGTCCCAGGACAGCAACATCTCATTCCCACTCTTCTTAGTTTCCTGTTTCCCCCAACTGCTGTAACAAATCCCTAGCTGGTGGCTAAAAAATGACACAATGTATCCATCCTCCCAGGGTTCTGTGAGCAGGAAGCCCCTGCACACCTCCCCCTTAAGGAGGGGGGGCCCCAGGGTGTGGCTCCCCCTGGGGCTCTGGGATAATCGCCTCCTCGCCTGTCCGGCTCCGGAGCCCCCTGCATCCCTCGGCTCCGGCAGCCGTCTCCTCCATTTTCATTTTTTAACTTGTTTTTTATGAGCACAGTTTGTTTCTAGCACATGACAGTCACATTCATCGTGGGGAGCTGGTACACGTACATGACACTTTTTATGTCCCCTCCCCCATTTTTTAGTCTCTTTCTCTTTTGCAAAAAATCTATTTTCCTGTTTCTAATTGTTTTTTTCTTCTTTTAGAGACAGGGTCGCGCTATGCAGTTCAAGCTGGCCTTGAGCTCACATTGTAGTCCAGGCTGGTCTCAAACTCGCAGCGATCCTCCTGCCTCAGCCTCCCGATTGCTGGGATTACGGGAATGCACCACTATGCCCAGCTTCTAATTATTTTATTTTGCCCTTTCATTTACTTATATTTTGGGTGTCTCCTGTAGGAGAACCCATGCAGTATTTAAGCTTGTGTGTGATTTATTTCACTTAAATGTACAGTCTCGAGCTGCACCCACTTTCCGACAAACGACTGGAGTTCATCCTTCCCGCGGCGGGCAGTGCTCCACGGCGTGTCGTCATCCGTCCATCAGCAGAGGGACACACAGCCGCTTCCGCGATTCAGCTGTCGTGAACTGTGCTGCTGTAAATGTGGGTCCCTCGTCTGCATTTTCAGAGCACTGCTGTCCCGTCTCCGCTCAGCCTCCTGTCCCCTCCTGGCCCTGCCCGTCCCCGGCCCCGTGATGGCTGACGCGGGACGGTCTCCCCACCCGCAGACCTCTCACAGAACCGCATCTGCAGAGCCCCTTTTGCACACAGGGCCCGGTCGATACGGTTCTGGGGATTAGGTCGCACTTGGGGGCCGTCGCTCTGCTGCCTCCGGCAGTGTTGATTACTCCCGGGGTCCCAGGACCGGGGATTTTCCCACCAAGACCTTCCGGCCTTTGCTAGCTGGCCTCGTCTCTGCCCTGCGTCTGTGCCCCCGGAGGCCTGCTGCTGGATGCTCCTCATGGTCGGCCTGCCTTGGAAACCCCCAGCGTCGGTCCCCTGAGGCCCCGCCAGCCCGGAGCGGTCTGTGCTTCCCACTGACGGGACATCTGCCTCATCCTGCGCCCTCCCCTCTGCCCTTTCCCCGGGAGCCCCAGTCCTGGCCACACCGTGGGGTTCACACCGGTGCTGGACACTCGGGTCAGGAGACCTTGCTCTTAGCTCTGTCTGCGCACGGAGCCAGGTGGAGCTGGGAAGCAGGCTTTTTTCTTTTCTTTTGGTGGTGCCAGGGACTCAGCCCCAGGGTACTGTGCAAGCCCGTTAGCACTGAGCTGCACCCTCAGCTTCTTTCCTACTTCTTTATTTTGAGATAAGGTCTCATTAAATTGCCCATGGTAGCCTGAACTTGTGATCCTCCTGCCTCAGCCTCCTGAGTGCTGGCATTACAGGCTGCTGCTTCCACCTCAACTACAAATCCCAGGACCCTTCTGCATCCCCAGCGCTAGGCCACACCCTCACCTCCCCCCTCACAGTCGGAGCCCGGTTCCCCCCGGAAGCCTTCAGGGTCCGCCCCAGAGGGGCCGCCACAGCGTGGCCACCAGACAGGCACTGACCGGCAAAGCCTGACCGCTCCTTATCCGCTCTCTGCCTCCATTTCTGCCTGAACGCCCCGCGGGAGCCGGTCCCTGCTGGCTGCTTATTTTCTGAACATGAGGGACACGGTTTGAAAATCACAGCGACACTGGACAGATCCCAGAGTCCTCGCTGTGTGCCCGGGGAGGCTCGTGCTGCTCCTGCCGCCGGGCCAGCGACACCCACAGGGTGTGTGTGTGTGCGTGTGTGTAAGCGTGCGGTGAGGCATGACTACAGCACGTGTGGCTCGTGTGTGTACTCATGGGTCTGTGCCTGCACGTGATTCACTTACACACCTGCACTGTGGGCAGGCGATGTGTGGTTTGTGGACGTAGCTTGTGTTTCTATGGTCCGTGTGCGTGGCACATCTGTGTGAGTTTTACATATGTAGACTGTGTGGTCGGTGTGTGTGCGTGCGTGCTGTGTGCGTGCGCTACCGTTGTGTGTTGTTTATGGGTGGTTTGTGTGTGTGGTGCACTGTGTGTCTTGTGTGTCTGGCACACGTGTGTGTTTCACAACTAAGGTAGAACCCTGCTCCGTGCCACCCCTGCTGCTCGGGGGGGCCCCCTGGTCCCCTGCTGCAGGGAGACCCCGTCCCTCTCTGGCCGTAGCGCACAGGTTTATGATATCGGCAGCTGCGTCCCCGGACACAGACCACTTGTGCCCACTTCTGTTCTGCTCTCCGAGCTCCTGCTTTATCGCGCGGTGCTGAGGACCCAGCCCAAGGCCCCAGATGTCAGCTTCACCCCAGCCCATGCTGCCGCTTTGCATGTGTTTTTTGATCTGCAGTTAGCCACCCTTCCTGCCCTCCGCTGAGGGTCCCAGCTCCCGCTGGAGGGGGACACCTGCATGGGCTCTGGGCCAGGCACCTTCAAACCTTCACGCAAGCCGGGTGTGGTGGCGCACGCCTGTAATCCCAGCACTCAGGAGGCTGAGGCAGGAGGATCGTTGTGAGTTCGAGATCAGCCTGGGCTACAAAGTGAGTTCAAGGCCAGCCTGAACTGCATAGCGAGACCCTGTCTCAAAAAATAGGGCCAGGGATTTAGCCCAGTACCGGGGCGGGGGGGAACATTCAGGCAGCCTGGGCGCCGGAGACCAGCTAATCTGCATGGGCGCACACGGGGAGCCTCGCCCCCTCCTGGAGGACCTTCCTCCCGTGCCAGCTTCCCAGGGCCCCCGCAGAGGCCCAGTTCGCCCTGTGGGCTCTGCATGGGTGTAGGCACCAGGAGAGACAGGGCCGGCCCTGCCGCAGACTCCACACAGCCCTCTGCCGTCTCCTCTCTCATCGGTGGCCTCTGCCTTCAGAGGACACCAGTGGTCCCAGAAGAGGCCGTGCTGGGCCGTGGTGAGCAGCCAGGCCCCGGCGCGGTGGGGACGAGCGGGAAGGGCTGAGGCCCGGGTGATGAACGCGTTCCAGCGGGAGGCGGGGTTGCTGGTTTTCTGAGCCGTACACCTGAGAGCTCTCTTCTGTGTGTGTGCAGAGGGGGAACTGGGGATTGAACCAGTGCCTGTGCACTGTGCTATATCACATCCCCAGCCCTCTTTTTATTTTTGAGACAAGGTCTCACTAAATCACTCAATTGCCCTAGCTGGGCTCAAACTTGTATTTCTCCTGCCTCAGCTTCCCAGAGGGCTGGGATTATAGGCATGTGCCCTCAGGTATTTTTGTTTCTTTGTTTTTGAGATAGGGTTTCACTATGTAATCCATGCTGATTTTGAGCTCATTATGTAACTCAGGCTGGCCTCCAACTCGTGGTGATCCTCCTGCCTCAGCCTTCCAAGTGCTGGGATTACAGGTGTGCCAACATGACCAGCAAAGAGAGCATTCTTTAAAGACCTCCCTCCAGCTGGGTGTGGTGGCGCACGCCTTTAATCTCAGCACTCCGGAGGCTGAGGTAGGAGGAGCACTGTGAGTTCCAGGCTGGCTTAGGCTATAACATGAGTGCAAGGCCGGCCTGAACTACATAGTGTGACCCTGCCTCAAAAAACTAGGGCTGGGAGCTTGATTCAGCGGCTTAAGCGCCTGCCTGGCAGGCACAAGGTTGTGAGTTTGATCCCTGGTGCCACAAAATAAACAAATAAATAGAGCCCTCCCTCCTTGAGCTGATGCTTGGTTTAGATTCTTACTGATTCAAGTCCCAAGGTAGCTCTCAGCCTCCTAAAAGGAATGGGGAGGCAGCGCTGAGAGACACCCGAGCAGCTCCCCAAGCCCCGGGAATCACCTCTGCGGGAAAGGCGTCCAGGCTGGCACTTGGGGCAGGCCCCTCCTGGGTTGTGCTGTCTCCTCACCTCCATCTGCTCTGCAACGGAGGCAACCCACACTTCCGCCCCACCTGGGAGGCTGACCGAATTGTTACAGGCAACAGAGTTAGTTAGAAATATTATAGGCAGTCAGACAGGACTAGGCCCTCAAAGGAACCAGTACAGAGGACCAGATGTCTTGTGACCTTGGAAGAGACACACACTTCTTGCTGTGGGCCAGATCTCAAGACAGAAGGCAAAACAAATGCAACCACACCCTAAGTATAGACATTAGGGATTAAGGTACGGATCATCTTGAGAAGCCAGGAATTACCATCCCAATCCCCTACAGAAAGTCACTGATCTGTAAGAATGCTCGCTTACTATGTGACTCGCTTCCCCATTTGTCCCTGATTTGGTCAATTTTACCTAAACGATTAATCTTATTGTGTGACCGATGTTCTGTCCCACCTCAAACCCGTCTGCCTTGCGAGTTCCCAGTTTTCCCCATCACGGTTTTACTCTATAAAAATCACTAGAAAAGACAGAGTCTTTGGCAACCCACTCGGGACCCCTTCTGTCTCTCTCTCAGACAGAAACTTTTTTTCTCTCAATAAATATTTCTGTTCTTAACCTCCATTGCTCCTAAAATTCATTCTTCAATTTTAGAGAACACGAACTCGTACTGAACATATAGTAGGTCGGGAGTTTCGTTCCCCTGTATCAGAATCAGCTCATCACAGCACGGAAGAGAGGGGTGGGGCCGAGGGGCTGGCTCCTCCCGGCGTCAGGACCAGCTTCCTGATGACCTTGGTGGTAGACGCTGGCGTCCCCAGAGCCCCAGGAGGGGCAGGGCAGGGCAGGGCACAAGAGGTTCCAGCTCCAGCTTCCTCAGGTCCTGGGTGCCCGTCCCCGGCTTGGAGAGCGTCTCCCGTGGAAGAGGAGGCAGATGGGGCCGGACCCCAGGCCCGGACTCAGGCAGTGCGCACCGCTTCTGAGGACGAAGCCCTGACCTGTGTGTAGCGCTGGGCACTTTGCTGGGCGAGGTGAACCTTGGGTGCTCGCGGCGCCACTCAGTGGAGTGGGGAAGAGGTGCCCGAGCTCTCGCTGGGAATCCAGCTTTGATTTTCAGCTCGGAGACTTTCCGAATAATAAGCTGGAAGAAAAAAAAAATGCATTCCCTACAGGAATATCAATCATTCAGCCATCGACGGGGTGCATGCTTAAAGTTCCAGCACTCAACAGGAGACTGCAGCAGGAGGATCGTCCTGAATTTGAGGCCAGCTGGCGCTACCAGGAGAGACACTGCTTGGGGGTGGGGTGAGAAACCTCAATCCTTATCTCACAGAGGCACAGCCACCCCCCTCCCACAACCCCCCCACCCCGCCCACGGCTTTCTGGGACCAGCCAACCCCTCCCTGCAAGGTGGGTGGAGACTTTGCCCCCCAGAACTGGAATCGGCCTCTGCCCGTGGCACAGGAACAAGGGGATCCAGCAGTGGGAAGAGTCGACACCCCAGGGGCATCTCAGCTGGTCCCAAGGGAGCATCCTGGGTCCCTGCCCAACTCTATGGAAGCCCCAGAAGCCACACTCTCCTGCGGAGGCTCCAGGGACCTGCCTCCCTCCCTCCGGGTAGCTCGGGCACGCAGCAGACTGGGGCTGGACCCCCACCACTGGGAAGGGTCCGTGGCCCTCAGTCACTCCCGCGATTCACAGCCTGCTCCTGGGCACTTAGCAGGGGGTCAGGGAAGCCTGCTGTCATGTGGGCTGCAAGAGAAGCACAGAGAGGCTGAGGCACTGGCCAGGTGGCACAGCCAAGCCGCAGAACAAAGAACTGAGCTTCAGTCAAGCCAAACTCACAGGCTGCGCAGGGAGGATTTCGTCTGAGCTCCCCGGGGATCTGGAGCGTTCCCGGGAGGCAGGAAGTTACTGCGGCTGAGAAGGAACAGGAACTCGGGCTGCGCTGGCAGGGACGGAGACGTGAATGCTGGTTCTGTCGCAGTAGCTTTGTAACAAACTGAAGTCCAGGACTGTGATCGCTCCTAACAGCCGGCGCTCGGAAGCAGCCCACGTCTCCGCCCATGGCAGAGTGGATACAGAAAATGCGGCATCTTCACACAGCAGAGCACTGCCCTGTATAACAAAGGGGAAGCCCGAGTCACCTGCGGGAAAGTGGGTGCACCCGGAGACCACGGCACTAAGGGACATAAATCAGACACTCAGCCAGGTGTGGTGCACACGCCTGTACTCCCAGCACTCGGGAGGCTGAGGCAGGAGGGTCGCCATGAGTTTGAGGCCAACCTAGGCTACATAGTGAGTTCAAGGCCAGCTTGAACCTCAGAATGAGAGCCTGTCTCAAAAAACCAAATAAGCAAAAACAAAAGTAAGTAAATAAAACCAAGCATAACTATTGCATGGTTTCTCTTATATGAAAAACCCAAAGTATAAATAAATTAAAGAGCAAATTAAAAAGAGATGATAGGAAACAAGGAGATAGATCTTTCTCAAAGGGAAAGGGGCCAAAAGATAGAGGGGGCGGGGTGACAGGAATTTATGTGAGGCTGAGTGCAGTGGTGCACACCTGTAAACCCAGCACTCGGGAGGCTGAAGCTGGAGGATCACCTTGAGTTGGAGGCCAGCCTGGGCTATCCAGGCGATCCAGGAGTACCTATGAACTAAAAACAATAACAACAACAACAACAACAACAAAAACATAAAAAATATAGTGATGGACAGGGAAATAGGAAGCAAGTGTTCAGTTAGGAAGGGAACCAGGGAAAGGGGAAGAGGAAAGGAAGAAGGGGAAAAAGATAAACAAGAAATGAAAGAAAATGGAAACAAAACTTCTGTTAAAAAAAAGGGGGGAAGGGGTTGAAGGGAGAGGAGGGAAATGGGAAAAAAGCATGGAGTTATTCCATGCACGGGCACAAGTTACGTGTGACACATGCGATCACCGTTCATACCTAAAATGCACCGCTAGACTTGATTTGAAAAATAAAAATACGGGGAAGCAGAGAGGCACCAGGGGCTCCCCAGCTCTCCCCGTCTTCCACCCCACACCACAGTGCCACCAGGGTCCCCGCAGACGGGGGTGGCAAAGCTTGGGGGGAGGAACACAAACTGGCCGGGACGGACCCAGGGGGGAGGCCGAGCCGTTACCTGGGATGAGGAAAATTTAAGACAAGTACAAGTTTTTAGAAGCTGACAAATGCCACAAACTTCTGAAATCCAGGAAAACAACCCGCTGTGTTCATCAGTAGCCTGACCCATCTCCACAATGCTTCTGCAGTTTCTGGCTGCGTATTTTTTTTAGTCATCTCACTGCGCAGAAATTTCGTATCTTTTTGAAATTACATTCGACGGCACCGGGAGCGGAACCCTGAGGCTCAGGCCGCTAGCCAAGCGCCCTGCGCTGAACCACCCCAACCCCTTATGCCGAGCCCTGCAGCCCTGCAGACGGGACCGCGACAGGGCCGCCCCCGGGAGTCCTCCTCCGCAGGGGCCGCATCGCACTCCAGGCCCCTGCGCAGCGCCGGGCTCGAGTGACGGCCGGCTGCTCCTGCGCCTGCGCAGCAGGCCCGCGATCGATCCTGCTACACAACCCGTTTTCAAGCGATGCCAGGTGCATATTCATTACTGTCTCCAATGCACCGACAGCTGAGGCCCTGGCAGTGCCGGTGAGGGTAGCACGCCAGCTCGCAGCTGGGTATTTTGCGTCTTGCTCCTGTCCCTCCTCCCCCCACCTGCAGCTTGGTCCCTGCGCCACCGGTCCTGGGTGCTGGGGAGATGAGTCGCCCGCAGAGGTGAGCGGCAGGGCGGGTGCCGGAACGGGAGCTACGCTCTCACCTACAGTGAGAGGCAGAGCAGGTCCTGCGGGGCACAGGGGACAAGGAAGCAGGGACGGGGAAGACCAAGGCCACAGCCCTTCTTGGGGTTCCTGGGCAGGTGGGGATCAGCTCAGGGCCAGCTAGCAGGAATGGCTCTGACAGCTCTGGGCTGTCCCTGGCCTGGGTGAGGGCCGGGTTTGGCATGGCACTTGCTGTGAGAATCAGATCCTAAGAAGCCCCGAACCTCAGGGCAGAGGGAGCAACCTGCGCCTTCTTTCAGCCCTGTGCTTCAGGGACCCCGGGCCGAGATCCAGGACCTAAGGGAACGCAGCCGGCAGGGGCTGGGAGCTCCTGCAGTGGGAGGGGGCGACCCGGGGATTCTTCTGTCTCCCCCTCCCTCCCCCAGAGCCACAGCTCGTCCCCAGCTCTCAGGGCCTGGGGCCATCCCGGCAGAGCAGACTCGCCTCAGCTAAGCCCAGTCTGAGCCACCTGGGCGGAGGGGGCAGTGCGGATCCGATAAGGGCGCCATGAAAATCAGCGCATAATCAGAGCTGATGAGAAGCTGCCGAAAGCTCAGCCCGGGAGCCTAAAAGGGGACAGAGGCGCCTCAGTGCTGCTCTGTTCAGCGACAGCTCGGCTGCCAAGGCCGAGCGAGCCGTCAGAGCGGTGCTGGGGAGGAGGGGACAGAGCACAAACCCGGCCACAGCGCTGACAGTGACCAAAGAATCTCGAGACCACGAGCATCCGGTGATCACCAGACATACTGCGCATGAAAGCTTTGCACACGATTCAGCTGATTGCTGTACATTAGCCACAGTGTTGAAAATAAAATTGTATAAAAAGATATCCTTTATAGTTGCATGAAATATGAAGAATCTGGGAATGACACGTGAGCTAGTCAGCATCCTATCACCGTGACAACACCTGAGGCCATCAGCTTGGTAAAGGATTCTTTAGGCTTACAGTATCAAAGCTTTCAGCCCCTGGTCACTTGGGCCAGCACTCTGGGTCTGTGGCAGCACCATACATCACAACTGGAGAGTGTGGTGGAGGAGGCTGGGAAAGAAAAGGGGGGCACACTCACGGTGATCTACCTCTGCTGGACCCCACTTCCTGCAGGTGCACTGCCCCCACAGCGCTCTGGTGCCCACACCTTCAGCACACGGCCCTTGGGACATCCCAGGTCGAAAGCAAAACAATCTGCAAGGTCACTGTGAGT
>RJWM01026949.1:0-27462 GCA_004363535.1 Dasyprocta punctata | reverse complement strand
CCTGTAAAACTAACTCTTAGAGATGTTCAGGAATTTGCTCAACATCATAGAGCAAGTTAGTGGCTGGGACAAAACCAGAGGTAATTCTGAAAGAAGTTGGGCTTTTGGAGGGAGAAGGAGGTATATTCTTGAGAAGCAGTTTATTATGTATGCGTCTGCATTTCCTGTTACTTAGTTTTGATTTTTAAAAATCAAATATATGTTTGATTGCTTTTGTCGTAAACCATTTTTCTCAACTTTAAGGGACACAACTTGATCATTTGCAGCTGGGAGTGCAAGTGAGAGGCTGCTTTGGAGCAGTGGTCATGAGTGCTTCCCTTTCCAGTTCCCCGGGGAGAACGTGTGTTTTCTGAGAGTCTTAAGCTCTTTCCTCTGTAACTCACCTGGTGAGCACCAGTTTCTCTGCAGAAGGGGACGTCAGGAGATTTTCAAACAACTGTGCTCCACGTTTTTGTGCAGTGGGTTTCAGATGTGCCAACAGCATCACATTGGGGATCTTATGGGTAGAACTGGAAGAACAGATGCCCACAGTCACCCAGTTGGCTCGGTTATGAAGGTAAATGGATTCCCCTCTCCTGTTGACCTGAGTGCAGAGAACAGGAGAGGAGGGTTTTTTTAATAAAAGGCATGGCCCTCACAACCTTGCTTACTGGAGGAGTTGTATGAGAGGTAAGGAAATAAAGGAGCAATGAATCATGATGCATCCAATCCTTTACTTGCTTTTGTTAATTTTTGGAGATACCACATGAACAGACCCAGTCCTGGACTTGGGGATATCCAGGTCAGCAAACAATTTAAGTAACTAATTGCTATTGGATGAAGTGTTACTAAGCACAAGTTTAGGATGCTGTGGGGGCAAATAACAAGGGGTTTGACTTAGCTTAGGGTGGGGATATAGCCAGCAATGTGCTGGTAAACATCTAACAGCTCTTGAAGAAACATTTACACAGAAGCTTATATAAAATGTTGCTAACCTAAAGCACACACTTTACATTTTATATATATTCTTACTTCATTTTTTTTTTCTTTTTGGTACTGGAAATTGAACTTAGGACCTTGTGCTTGCCAGGCAGGTGCTTGTGCCACTGAGCCCCTGACCCTTCATATCTATTCTTTAGTTTAAATTTCACAGAGCCAGGCATGGTGGTGCAGGCCTTTTATCCCAGCACTCGGGAGGCTGAGGTAGGAGGAGCTTTGTGAGTTCAAGGCCGGCGTGGGCTACAACGCGAGCACAAGGCTGACCTGAGCTACATAGTGCGACCCTGCCTCAAAAAAGTAGGGCCAGGAGTTTGGCTTGGTGGCTTAAGTGCCTGTCTGGTAGACGCGAGGTTGTGCATTGGATCCCCGGTGCCACACACACACAAAAAAAATTTAAAAATTAAAAATTAAAAATTAAATTTCACAGAGCCAAGTCATACATCCTATAAATCTTTGTCAAACTCTTGTGTCTATAGCATCCAAGGGTAGGTAATAGGAAAGCATAATAATAATAACAATAAAAGAATTATCAGTTTTGAATATTTAGTTTCTTTGTTTTGGATATAATCTAATTATTAGTTTATATAATTTTTTTGGTTTTTTTTTTTCAGTACTGAGGATTGAACCCAGGCCCTCACATATGCAAAACACACAATCTACCACTGAGCTACATACCCAGCAATATAATTTAATTTTCATTAGTGGCTCCCAGGAGTTTGTGGCTAACTTGGACAAATAGTGAGAAATTGGTTTTAAAAATTAAAATAATACTAATAATAATGGCCATGTTTAGCAACTGACTTACAGACATCCCAGACACCTAGAAACAGGCCCATTCCAGTTCACCCCTGTATGTGGGGGTCAGAGATGTCCCTGACAAAGGGACTCTTAGTGAGACCTGAAGGATGTGGGAGATAGCCTGGCTGGGTGGAGAAGAGAGGGTACAGATACAGATGTATAAAAAACAAGAATCTTGGGCAATAATATCCTTGCTATTGGCAAAAGAAGACTGGAAAATGTGTAGTTGGAGATAGGAAGGAAGCCAGAGAAGAGCTACAGTTTGACTTCTTAGTTGTATGATAACCTGTTCAATGACTATATTAACCACTTAAAAGCAAATATTTTCAGAAAGAGTTTGTGGCCCATCCAAAGCCATGTCTCTCTTCTGATCAACAGAATCTTGGGTTTATTCATTATCTACCCCTCAGGGATGGTGACTCTGCCAGGGGTTAAATTCTAATTAAAATTGAGGTGGTGACCTCACTTCCTTGCCAGACTGAGTTCAGCAGGGGGCATGTGGCCCAGGCCTGGCCAATGAGACAAATGTAGGGGCCTCCTGGTAGTTCTGGAAAGAATTTCTCAATCCTCTCCCCAGGGGACACCAGGATGAGATAGTTTTTTCTTGTATTATTGGCAGCCATCACTGTTCTGTTTGAATGTGATGTCTTGCCACAGGGTGACAACAAAAAAGAAAGACCCCAAATCTCTCAGAGTGCACAGGTATCCTGATTCTTTCACTCTATTTGAGATCCATTCTGTTTGTTTCTTTTCTCACTTAAGCCTATTCAGTCAGAAATCTCGGTGACTCGCTGCCAAAGACATATAGATCAGGAGAGGCTGTGCATCTTGAAGGGTCTGACATCACATTATGACAGAGGTCTGTGTCTGATCTATCGACTGCTATCTCCCCAGTGCAGTGCAAGTACTATGTAATTACAGTGTGCAAAAGGTGATTTGAAAATGGCAACAAGAAAGGTTAAAAATAAAATAAATTTGTAGAAAAGTATGTAGAAGGCAAAGAACATCAAATTGTGACTTGTCACCTGTGTTCTGGAGCACCCCAGACATGCGTCTAGAGGCTTCGCCTCCTGTGATATACTGGGCTGCAGAGGTCACATTAACATTCAGGTGCTGATGTAGAGAATGCATTTATGAAAGAGGAAGCCTCCTTACTTTTGGAGAAGTGTCTGTTGTTTTCTTGCTACCCCTGTGGAATCAGCTGAGTTTGCTTGGATGTGTTGGAGTTAGAGGTAATAGCTAAGTGTTTAGTACTAGACATTGTGAGAGTATGGCCCATACCACTGAGTTCATTTCCTTATTTCTTTGTGTGAATACTTTAACATTGTATTTTTAGGGGAAAGCTGGCACTTCTTCCATGCACTGAAATGTAGTTTCATTCACAATGTAGGCACATTCTTATGAGAAGAAAGCTTTTCTCTCTGACACTATCTGACAATCATGACTTTCCTTTGGAGCTAAGTAGTCATTCTAATTCCGAGTCTGTTACACATGTTCTTTTCTTAAAATTTCTTCTAGAAAGAAGTCATCTGAACGCCTCCCTGTGACAGGATGTTCTAAAAATCACTTCATGTGACTTTGGGAAGATTATGGTAGAATGACAATTATGGTCGAATTAGGACAGAATCCCTGCCTAAGAGTTTGTGTGGAACATTTGAAGTAGATGTCCTTTTAGCATTGTAACTATTCTCAACCTTTTCAGCTGTCTTAAGAAAACTAAATACTTAAGTTACTGTAACTTTCTTTGATGCTCAAGTATTTACCTGAATAAAATTGCTCTCTAACATGGGAGGCGATACAAAGGGGGCATATTCTCCTTCATTCAACATATTTTGAAGATGTCCTGGACCATGCTTATCAATTGACTTCCTTTTGTTCTTCTTCATTGTGCTTATATAAAAACATCAGAAAATTGAAAGAATGAATACAGAGAAAATATCATAATTAAGTTTCTTCATTCATTAATGAATTCAACAAATTTTATTAACACATAGATACATCTAAACAGGCCTGATAAGATCCATGTCCTCATATGGCTTTCACTTTATAGGTGACAGATTATAAAGGAAAAAAGTTGGATGATAGGGACTATATAAAGACTGTAAAACAGATACTTGTAATAAAAAGTGATGGGGCGATGTGGCTAGCAAGTTATGAGGGTGTACTAGGGCGCTTAGGAAAGGACTCACGAGAAGACTTCTCAATATATATGGCCCCCTTCCCTGAACTATTACTTTCTATATTTTTAATCAGTGGTATAAAGCACTACCTTGGACATTATACAGGTTTCTCAAATCCTTTTCATGTAAATAGGATGTCAAAACTACTAAACTGAGGACACTTCATCCATACAATTAACTCATGACTGAGCCTTGGCTCTTGGCTGGGGGATAAACCATAGATAATCTATCTAATCAATAACAGTTCATACCCCACTGTCTAAGTCTCTGTCTCTGTCTCTGTCTCTCTCAAAACTGCTTCAACAGACAATGACTCTATGTCACTGGATTTCACTTTTCATCTGTCAAAAATATTAATTATAAGAAGTGAACAAGTCTCCAGTAAATATAAAGATCTGCTGTATTGGGTAATACTATGTACCCCCAAGTCCTCACATACTTTTGATGGGGCTAAGTCTGGCACTTACTTGTGTTCAGTTTGCTGTACCCTCCCAGGGGTGGAGCTGACATACAGTGTAAGGGAAGGTGGGTCTTCCGCTTCTCTCTCTCTGTCTGTCTCTCTCTCACCAGCGTGCCTTGCAGCTTGCAGCCACCATGAATGGCAGCCCTGCCACCCCATGCTGACCTGGAGCCAACTAAGTGTAAACTGGGACTCCCTAGAAACTGTAAGAATAAACCTTTCCTTCCCTAATTTTGGGCGTCAGGTATTTTGTCTTGGCAATGAGCAAAAAGTAACTAAGACACCTGCCTTCCCAATCAAATAGATATTTCTTTTAAAAAAGATGTACAAATGGCCAATAATTATGTGAAAATATAGATACCACTAATCACTAGAGAACTGCAAATCATAGCTATGATGACATGCTACTTCACATTCATAAGGTTGGGTCCTATTAAAAACAAAGCCAAAATCCAAAGCCAGGCATGGTAGCACATGCCTGTAGTCTTAGCACTTGGGGTTCAAAACCAGCTTGGACTACATAGTGGAAACTTGTTTCAAAACAAAAACAAAAACAAACCAGGGTTGAGATGAAGCTTAGTGGTAGAGCACTTGCCTAGCATGTGCAAAGCCCTTGGTTTAACCTCCAGTACTGCAAAACAAATCAAAATTATCCCCCCTCCAATAACTACAGATAAAAAATAACAAGGGTTGATAGGATGTGAAGAAAGTTAAATTTTTGTGTGCCATTGGTTGGTGAATGGATAATGGTACAGATGGTATGGAAAATGATGGTGACTTCTCAAAAATTTAAATACAGAAATGCTATATGACCCAACAATTCCACTGCTGCACAAAGATTCAAAAAAACTGAAAACAGAGTCTTTTAAAGATAGTTGTACTCCTATGTCCATAGCAGTATTAGTCATAACAGCTGAAGTGGAAAGACTAAATGTAGGGTGATAAACAAAATATGATATTTAGGTATGATGGAATATTAGCCTCAGAAAGGAAAGAAATTCTGACAGATACTACAATATGGATGAGGCCACCATGCTAAGTGAAATAAGCCAGTCACACAAGACACGTTCTATAATAGAGCTACCTAGAGTAATCAAGTCACAGAGACAAGTAGAATGCTGATTGCTAGGGGTTATGGGGATGGGAGAATAGGGAGTCAGTGTTTAATGAGTACAGGGGTTCATTTTTACAAGATGAAAAAAGTTCTGGAGATGGATGGTGGTGTTGGTCGCAACATTATGAATATATTTACTATCACTGAACTATACACTTAAAAATAGTTAAAGTGGTAGCTTTTATGTGTATTTTACCACAACAATAATAATAATAAATAATGATAGATTTCCCGTCTCTTTCACAAACTGCACACCAGTTAAAGGGTACTTAACTGGCACCAGTAGATCAAGTATATGTGTATATGTGCGTGAGTGTGTGTGTATGTGTGTATGTGTGTACAGATCTGTATATGCACACATATAGTCTCACTTCAGCCCTTTCTCAGAGATTCATTTTCTTCCTAGCCCAAGCAAAAGGGTAGGTTGTGGGCAGATCTTGCTGCAGCCCAGTTATGACTGTAAAGAGCAGAATCCTCCATTCCTGACATGTGAACACATGGCTTTGGGCACAGCCAGCCATGGGAATCTGACTCCAAACACAGTTACATCCATCAGACCTCCCACTGGTGGCAACTTGTCTTAGCTACTTTTCACTCATTGCTGAGACAAAATACCTGATGCCCAAAATTAGGGAAGGAAAGGTTTATTTCTTACATTTCTCAGGGGTTTCAGTCCATACTTAGTTGGCTCCAGGGCAGCATATTGTGGTGGGGCAGTCATTCATGGTGGCTGCAAAAAGGAAGGCGTGCTGGCAAGAGAGAAAACGCAAGAGAAGGAAGACACGTTCCTTTAGCCCTTACACTGTATGTCAGCTCCACCCCTGGGCAGGTGCAGCACTCACATCACCAATCCCAGCCCTAGTCAGCAAATCAATTACAAATGCCAGACTCAGCCCCGTCCAAATTACATGAGGCCTTGAGGGGTCACAGGACAAACCAATACACAACTCAGTGGCTCCCTATACTATATCTTATGTTTGTACAGTGCGGAAGTAAAAGGTCTTAAGAAAAGCAAGAAAGTAAAGAAACCAAAATAGTCTATAGAAGCTAAAATGAGACAAACAAACAAACAAACAAAGCATTCAGGGAAAAAAGGAGAGATATAACAATCAACATCACCTAAAACAGAAAGGATAAGAGATAATACTCAACTATGTTCCTTTTGTGTTTATTAAGTGGCAGACGAGAACACCTAAAATAGAAAGGATAAGAGATAATACTCAACTATGTTCCTTTTGTGTTTATTAAGTGGCAGACGAGAAAGGCTTTACATGGACTATCTCATTCAATTTGGAAAACACTATGAAGAAACACCATTAAGACACTCATTTTATACACTGCACAATGGGGGCTTAGAGAGGGAAAGTAACTACCCTAACATCACACAGCTCAGAATCCAAGGAGGGCCTTGGATTCCTTATTCTTGTGCCCCTCTCAGCTCAGAGTCTCACATCAGTTCACCAGTCTCTCCGGATATCTAGAAAAGTTGATCACTATAGACAGCATCTTTGTACAGTGAGTCTCCAAGAGAGAGGAAGAGAAAAGCATGGCTTGGAAAGTGAAGTAAATAAGAGAGGAAGGGAGAAAGAGAAAGAAACAAAAAGACAAGGGAAGGTATGCACATGGGCTCGTCCGTAAGGACTATCACATCTTACCTCAAGTCAGGGCCCAGCCACTATTCTCTGTTAGAGACAAGGTTTGTAACTCACTTCAATTTGTGCTTCCTCCTTTTCATGATGAAACCTTTGTCAAAAAAACAAAAATAGGAAATAAAGTATTAAACAAAGGAAGCTAATTGTAATTCTATACTTTGTTTCTACTTTCCTAACTCTATTAGGTGGGCAAAGACAGAGGGGTCTGCAGTTCACATTGGAACCCCGCCACTGTTGATGATCATGATCTTCTGTGAATGGAACTGGAGTCCATTGCTTGCTAGTGACCTGAAACTACCGAATGGTGAATCCTAGGCTTCTCTGACACAGAAGATATTTGATAAATGTAGCAAAGGAAGTAACACAGATTTCTACCTGAGTTGTGTTTAAATGCTGTTTAAAATGTGTTTTGTGAGCCGGGTGTGGTGGAGCATGCCTTTAATCCCAGCACTCGGGAGACTGAGGTAGGCAGAGTGTTGTGAGTTCGAGGCCGGCTTGGGCTACAACGCAAGCACAAGGCTGGCCTGAGCTATACAGTGCTGCCCTGCCTCAAAAATATCAGGGCTGGGAGTTTGGCTCAGCAGCTTAAGCACCTGTCTGGCAGGTGTGAGGCTGTGATTTCGATCCCCGGTGCTGAAAAAAAAAAAAAATGTGTTGTGTGGTTACCTGAAGTTCTATGTTGACACCTTCTGTTAAGATTGAGAAAGTCCCAGTACAAAACTAGCAGAACACATGTCAGAGGCTTGGAAGAAGAAGTCAAAGTAGTCCCTTAAGAAATGTGCAGAAGCTGGGCATGGTGGCGCATGCCTTTAATTGCAGAACTCAGGAGGCTGAGGCAGGAGGATTGTTGTGAGGTCGAGACCAGCCTGGGCTACAAAGTGAGTTCAAGGCCAGCCTAAACTGCATAGTGAGACCCTGTCTCAAAAAATAGGGCTGGGGATTTAGCTCAGTGGTGTAAGCGCCTGCCTGGCAGGGATGAGGTTGTGAGTTCAATCCTTGGTACTAAGAAAGAAAAAAAAAAAAAAAAAAAAAAAAAGGAAATGTGCGGAAGATGATGGACTAAAGAATATTGTGTAAGAAAATTCTAAGTAACAAGAAAGCATTACATTATATAATTAGCAGCTTTTTTTCTTTCTTAGTGGTCCATAAAATAATTGTATGTTCTACTAATGGTGGAGCTTAGCTTTTGTTTGTTTGTTTGTTTGAGACAGGGTCTTGGAATGCGATTTAGATTGGCTTTGAGTTCACTATGTAGCCCAGCATGGCCTTGAACTTGTGCCAATCTTCCTGCCTCAGCCTCCCGAGTTCTGGGGAGGTGTGTGTGCCACCATGCCCAGCTGGATTTTAGATTTGGGAAAACGCAATAGTCAACTCATTCATCCAGAGATGGGTGATGGAGTATCTATTAAAAAAAAATCCATGAAATGAAAACATCCACTTGTTGGAAGTTGTGCCCACTGCTTAGAGTTACTTGCTACTTAGTTGGTGCCACCTGGCCACCGGGACTAGAGTGTCTCTTTTCTCAATGCAGTCATTTATTTCCTCCAGAGTTCCCTGGATTTAAGAACAGTCCCTCCAGAGAACAGTTGACACAAGATCTCCCAGGGTAGCTGCGGAATTAGGACACAGAGATGATGATGAGGGGAAGGGAAGGAATTCAGAGAATTTGTAGCCATGACTGGATTTTTCCTTCTTGTCTATTTGAACCTGGAACAAAGATGAGGTCTGCTAAGGAGCAGAAAAGGTAACAGGCTCTTTCATTTTCTCTGATGTGATGGTTTTTGTTTCTATAATTTTGTCCTGGAATTATTTTGGCACTTTTGGATTAGGTATGCATTGAATTTTGACTGTAATTATAACCATGATTTGATATTATCTGTAAATAGCACCCTCCAAATCTCTCCAAGTATCCTGGTTAATTAGTCAAGACTGCACTGTTCTTCAGACAGATGAGTGGTTCTGTGAAACCAGTTTGGTCACAAACACATACATCCATGCATACCCTACATAATTTGTCAGTGGTTCAGAGTTAAACCATTAAATTAACTACATAATAATTTCACTTTTAATGCCTAGTGGCAGGATTAAAATTGTGATCTTTTGAGTTTTACAAATAGATTTTTCACTTAATTATTTATTGCATTAATATTTTTTCCTAGAACATTAAATATCATTTAAAGCAGTAGTTAGCAATCATGGTGTGGAGCTATTTGGAACACCATAACCTCTCATAAGATATGCCAAAATTAATTGTACCTGATGATTGAACTGATGTTTGACAAATTATTTTCTTTCAAAAAGAAGTGGACAGATTCAGGGCTCTGAATATGTTCAGTTACTTGTACTTGACTTTGCTTTTTCTGGGGGTGGGGAATAAGTCAGTTCAGCTCCCACCCTCTTATCCAGTAAGTAGTCTTTCTACTGTTATTTTTATTTTTATTTATTTTTTTTGTGGCACCAGGGATTGAACTCACAAACTCGTACCTGTCAGACAGGTGCGTAAGCCGCTGAAGCAAACTCCTGGCCCTGGTTCTTTGAGGCAGGGTCGCACTGTGTAGCTCAGGCCGGCCTTGCACTCGCATTGTAGCCCAAGCCGGCCTCGAACTCACAATGCTCCTCCTACCTCAGCCTCCCAAGTTCTGGGATTAAAGGTGTGCGCCACCATGCCCGGCTACTGTTATTAATTTTGACGTTCAAAATAATTTTATTTTGTGTGCACTGGAATGTTACAGAAAGTTTTGTTATCTATTTGCATTTAGTTAGCTAGCTAAATATCAATCATCTATCATCTATGGTGACAAGGTCTTGCTATGTGGTCCAGGCTGGCCTCAAACTCATGCCTATCCTTCTGTCTCAGCCTCTCAAGTGTTGGGATTACAGGCATGTGACACTATGACTGGTTAATACTTTTATCTTTAAATCAGTTTTTTTTTTTTTTTTAAGATGGGTTCTCTGCCCAGGCTGTTCTCAAACTCTGGGTTCAAGTGATCTCCAGTTTCAGCCTCCTGAATGCTGGGACTACAGGTGTGCATCACTGTGACTGACTTAGATCAGTTTTTAGAATAACTTTATTGAGAAATAACTTACATACCATCCAGCTTACTCACTTAAAGGGTACAAATTTCAATGACTTTGCAACCATTAGTACTGCCTAATTTAGAATGTTTTTTTTATTATTATCTATGGATACACTTTTAATAAGGATAAATGAAAAACATGAATGGTGCATGTACATCTACCCTGCATCCCCTTGTGGTCACTGCACATCGGAGAGAAGGATGACACCATAGCCCTTAATAATGAGCGGTTAGAGCAGAGAGATGGTGCTGCTGAAACTTGCTACAATGTTACTTATACTAGTAAGTTGAACATTGACAGATTAAATATAAATATTTTAAACAGTAAAAATCTTATACAAACTCTTCAGGAAAGTTCATACTATCATGTTTTGTTAATATATGTGTATTAGAGCTCTACAATATACCACTTGTAAATAAAAATTAAAGTTCAGTATTAAAAGAAATTAATTAAAGGCCAATTCCTGTATATGTAATTAAATTGCAACACATATGCATTGAATGAATGTGTGAACTAACACAAAGAAGCACAGTACGGTTTCTATAGGCCATTTTGGGGACACAGAACTGGCTTCATTTCATGGATTCATAGAATCTTTTGTTATAATTTGTTGTTTCAGGGTTATATACTAATTTTCCCAATCATAGTTTAGATTTTTCCAGTACACATGTGTGTCTTTTGGTAGGTCCATCTGACCAAGTAGGCAAGGTGCAGAGCATACAATGTAGACAGTGGCTTTCACCGTGCTGCAGGGCAAAGACGGCATGGAAAAGTCTTAATCCTATGGGAGATGAACCCAAACCTCCTCTACTACTTGCAGATGCTTCACAATCTTTGTGTATGTTTTTTTTTTTTTTTTTTTTTTTTTTTTTTTTTTTTGAGATAGGGTCTCACTAAGTGGGTAAATTGCCCAGGCTGGGCTTGAATGTAGCATTCCCCTACCTCAGTCTCCCAGAGTCCTGGAATTACTGGTGTTCACCACTAGGCCTGGCTGCTATTTTCTTTAATTTAGTGCTTTTCCTCCCCCTCAATCATTTTTCTCTGTTTTTCCAGTTCCAATTTCAGTGAACATTAATTTAACAGGCAATTACATCAGGCTGTACTTTTCTGCAGAGTTACAGTTGTAATTTTCATCTGAAAAACACATTGTTAGTTACTTTTACTAAAAGAAAAGGTAGAGGGATTCTATATCAAATCTGCTTACAGACCAGAAATCATTGCCAGGCATACAACTTGGAAATCAAGCACAGAGAAGCAGCATATGTCTGTCAGGAGTAGAGCTAATATACCCTTTCTCTCTACTGTCCATACTGTCCCCAGGGCTTCCCCAGCTTGTCACTCTTTCAAGGATGACCAAGGCACATTATTAGGGCTGAGAACAGTACTGATGCTCATGCCATGTTGCTGGTATGGTGTCTTTATTTTCCCAGGAATAAATGTAATTGTCTGGAATTTTTTGGAAATGTGACAGCTTGAATGTTAATGAAAATTGGGAAGAGGAGGGAATGGTAGCCTGAGGAACCAGTATAAAAGTATTCTGACTGAGTTTCCTGGTTGTCTGATTCAGAGGGATGTTTATACCCCTAAAATGTTCTCTGTAAATGTTAGCTACATAGAGTTCCCATGGAGTCTTTTCAAACCTGAAAGATTTCTATAGTGAATACTCATCCACCCACCACCTAGATTCTCATTTGTTCTTTTTCTTTTTATTGTACTATTTCTTGTCTGTAATTACATGACTGCTCTTAAATGATGGTGTTTATCTGTCACTCAATAAAGCTGTTTTCTGTAATTCTTGGTGCTTGAGGTTAATTCTTCAAAGCACTTTGAAGCATAGGGTTTTACATAGAGGATTTTTTCCAAGATTCTTAACACACTCATAAATACATTTTAAGATAGGTCCATCATGATTCTAGGTTGGAATTCTGGTTGCATCTTTGAAGCTTGACTGTTGCAACCTCCTTTCTCTTCACAATGGCATCTCCCTCCCCTCAGTTTTCCAGCTTTGACCAGTAGGCCCTGTGCTCTGGATCTTTTCTCCCATTTGGGTAATTAAAAATCATGGTCATCGTTCAATCCCCGGTGTCGAAAAAAAAAAAATCATGGTCATCAAAAGCCGGGTGGTGACACAGACTTGTAAACCAAGCACTTTGGGATGCTGAGTTAGGAGGATCATAATTTCAGTCCAGCTTAGGCAACTTTGTGAGAACTTCTCTCAAAATAAAAAATAAAGAGGGGTCTGGGGATGTACAAAGGCTCTGGGTTCAAATCCCAATATGGAAAAAAAAAAAAAGACGGACTTGCAAATTCTCAGTTACTAATGGAAGAAAATTGGGGTTGTTGTTTGAGAAATGAAAATTTAAAAGTAATCCTGAAAGCATGCTTTTATTTAAAACTCAAATTGTCAAGGAGATTATGTCTAAGAAAAAGAAATCTAGCCACCAGGTTATAGTAAATCTCTGAGTTTCCTGATTGTTCTGGTTGAGGTAGGTAGATGCAATGAAACTAGAAGGAAAAGAGAAAGATGGAAAGAAAATAGACATTCTGCCCTTACAGGATCAGTATTAAGGGAACTGTCCAGTCTCTTCTCCCTCAGGTTCACACTCAGGTTCAGTAACCAGTAACAGGCAGACACTTACACAGAACTGAGGCTGAAACAGATCTCTGAAAATCTCCTGGATGTCGACCAGGACAATGATCTCCAAAGAGCACACTTCTGCTCTTCTCACATGTCCTTAGCAGAAGTTTTTGTCTCCAGGGCAGGCAGCAAACCATTTGGTAAAAGTCCAGGCCAGGTTGCTCTGGGCATTGTTCTGTTGCTCCTGCATCATAATGTGCTGACACAGGTAGGCTTCGAAGTAAGAGAGCACAGGGCAGGATTAGCTCAGAGGATTCCACTGTGATGACTGTGGGCAGCATTCCTGGAGCCCAGACAGCTCATGGCTGGTTCTGGTGGCCTGTGAAGATTTTAGGGTCTCTTTGGGGAGAAATGTCAACCTAGCAATAATATGACTATGGAAAAGATATCATGCTGTGAAGGTTGAAAATACTTTATATTACTTATCGTTCAGTTGATAATGTATCCTTCAGTCTCCCTATCTCCTAATTTTCAGAGACATCTCTGAATAAAAGATTCTAGAGAACACATTATTCTTAGAGGGTAACTGCCTACAGGAAGAACTGAAGGTTCTGATATATAACTTGACTCTTTCATCTCTGGATCTGCAGCATCTACTGTATTCTGGACACATGCTAAAAGAGCACTCAGGAACTGATTGGATGGACAAATGAGTGAATGAACGAATACAGATAAACACATAACATTCTTTTTCTGAAAGTGTCCTCTCTCTAGAGAATATGTGATTAGGTTATCTGTCCTTATCTTTCTGCGTGTTTAAGAGATTCCCCATCTCCCATCACCCTTCACTTTCATGTTTTAGTGAAATGATGCAGATGCCCACCTGTGTAGTAGGTACCTCACTGCCTGCTTGTGAAGGCGGAATCATACGAGGAGACACCAGCTGACTCCTCAGCCTTAAGAGGGGCCATTACCTTGGTGAAGTCACTTCATTTGGGTCACTGTATTCTATATTTCAGTGTTTGATTTTGGCAGGGCCCAGACAGCGTTTCAGTTTCTTAGAAGCAACATGAACTATCCAAGTGACAGTCTTCCTATGACAAGAACTGTAACTGCCATTTGGGACCAGGTGTGGATGTCAGGAGCTGATAGCAGGCACTCCCACAGGATATGTATCAGGATACTTTCCCAGAAGCAGAGCCAGGGCCTGAGGCATAACTAGCTCTAGTATTTAATGGTACAGGCTCTGTGAGAGCGCAACACACACAACTGGCTCAGTCTACAGACAAAGGCAGCCTCTCCCTGTGTAGGCTGGAGGGCGCCCTGGGCAATTTTGTCTGGATGTTGTGCTTCCCATATTTTATGTTGAACACCATCTTTCAGATGGACAAATTCTTCCCCCAGTCATACCTCTAGAACGTTGGTTAGGTTTCTAGTCTTCATATCTTCATTCAGCATACTGATTGCATAATTATCTCTTGCTTAACTGTGACTTTCCAGGTCCTGTTTTTCCTGCTCCAGGGACAGGAAACATTTTTGCATAAATCTGGCTTCTTTTCTTTAGCCTTGATGATATTATTTCTGAAGAAGCTTGATTAAACCCTTTGGTATTACTTCATACTGCTACATTAAAAATATAGAAATACCAAAATAGGGAAATAAAAATTATGGTGTATTTTAAATATTTGCCTTTATAATATTAATGCTTTTTAACAGCAACAAAACATAAAATTATGTTTATGACTTCATTTGGAGATATTGCTGGAGGTTCACTGGAAGTATTTATCAGTGAATAACCAAGCCACACCCTGTCTTTGCTGCTCATGAGGTGGGCCTGCTTGCTTGTGCTGTGTAGGGTCCTTGCAACTGCCTGTTAAAGGCTTGGGATATAAAAGTTTCCTGCATGTTGTGTCTCTGGCTCCCTGATGAGTGCTATGCAAGGTCAATTCTATCCATCAGTTGTGTAAAGAGCATCTATTATCCATGCTGGGCTGAAAAGGTGAACAGCCTCTGTCCTCAGAGGGCTTACCATTGAATAGGGGAGGAAGCAAAGTATGTAAGCAAATTATTTTAATGTGATGTAGTAATAAGATAGAAGAGCACCCAGAGAACTCTGGGAGCCTGGTGGGGGGAGCACTCTGTCCAGTTTGGGGATTTAAGGAAGGCTTACTGGAGAAGGTAATACTTAAACTGAACCTTTTTTTTTTTTTTTTGGTGGTGGTACCACCTGAGCAAGCTCTACCATGGAGCTACACCCCTAGCCTTCAAGCTAAATCTTGAAAGATTAATCAGCTTAAACAAAAGCACAGTGGCATCATATAACAGGGTTTGAGGGAGTAACTGCAAATGGTATGCTCTTATATAAAATGGGAAGAGAAAATGGAGTTGGGAAGGAAGGCGTTAGATTGTGGAGAGTTTTGAATAATATAACTGGGTAATTTACCTCACCTACTGCAGAGGTGTTCTAATAGTTTTACAAAAGTTGATGTATGTTCTGGATTGATCATGATCACACAGGTTACAGTGTAAAGGATAGATTTGGGGAGAACAATTCTGGAGATACAGAGACCAAGGCAGTGGCAGCAAGAACAGGAAGGAGGGGATTAATATAGAACTATTAGTAGAATCAGAATTTGGTGACTCACTCCATGTGGGGAGTCAGAAAGATGACTCAGAAATTTTTGGTTTGAGAAACTGGATAAATGATGATGCCAGTAAGCAGGAAACAAAATATAGGCAGAGGAACAGGTGTAGGAAGCAGAGAATGAGTTGCTTGTTTGCAGGAACCTTTGTTTAGCATGGTGCCTTTCATTTGGTGTTTAGTAAGTAATTGACTTCTTTCTTAAAACTTCAGTGGTTTCTCAGTGCTCTTAGACTGTGACATCTGTCACAAGGTGTAGGCATGTACTTACACTCAAAAGCCTATCTTCTGGTGAACAGTTTGACTCCATTCTATCTCCAGCTATGTTCTGGCTCACTACTCACCTCTCATAATACCTCTGTCTCCTTGCTGTTATTGCATTGTTTAAATCTTTTACTATGTCTGAAATCATTTTCTAACTCTTCACATGTGGGGCTTATTTTTCAGAACCCAGCTCAAATGTCACCTGTTTGGAGAACTCTTTCTTAATCCTTGATTAATGACACTCTCTCAGCTCCAAACCCACCATTGCAGAAGCTGCATTGTGGAGCTGAGGCTCTAACTGCATTTCTTTCCCCAGCTGGCTTTCTGTCAGGTTCAACAATAGGTTGCATTAGACTAGTTGGAGCTTGGAAAGTAGAGGAGGGAAGAAGCAGTCTTGTTGTTTCTGTCAGTGTTACCTGGCAACGGCAAATGGTAAAAGCCTGAAATTTTTTTAAATTCTCAAAATCAGCAGCTGAACAGAGCTATCTTGAGCCCTATCCCCAAAATCATCTGAGGTTTTAGGTCCAATCACCTTAACCCCTTCCTCCCAATCCCTCTGCCTGAGCTGTGGCAGTTGCTTCCTTTAGTTATTATCCCTAATATCTCAGTTTTTCCCTTGTGCTTTTCCAGACCTCCAATATCTGTGTAACTTATTCCTATATTAAAATCTCTCTTTTGAAACAATTAACTTTGGGGCTGGGGATTCAGCTCAGCATCATAAGCACCTGCCTGGCGAGTGCGAGGTTGTGAGTTTGATCTTTGGTACCAAAGAAAAGAAAAGAAAAGAAAAGAAAAGAAAAGAAAAGAAAAGAAAAGAAAAGAAAAGAAAAGAAAAGAAACAATTAGCTTGATTTTTGTCGTTAAGAAAAGGTCTGGACCCTGCCACAACTGACTCTGATCTAGAGTTTTACTCACTGTCTAACATATTACTGGCTTTTTCTCATAGACTTCTCCTATCTCGTATTTAAAATATATATATTTTTTGTTTCTCATAGTTTACGTCCTCTACTTGGATATCAGAAACTTTGTTTTATTCATCATTGTATTCTCAGTGCCTACTGTGGAGCCTGGCATACTGTAAGAACTTGCTAGTTAAATACATTATTACCAAAGATCACACAAAAAATGTTAGTAACTGCCCATCCAAAAAAAAAAAAAACAAAAAACAAAAAACAAAAAACAGAATCAATTCTTTAACCATTTGGTTTTAGGCCAAATTATCAATAAACTCTGTAACAAGATAACTGTATCAGAGAGTCAAGTATAATACTTGTTATAAACATGCTAAATAGATATAATTCAGTAACTTAGACCCATCATTAGAATAACAAAATACACAGTTTATTTGCTTTGAATTTTGTGCTTAACATAAATTACCATTTTCTATGAAGTGGGAATAATGACTTACCATGCTAGGGTTTTATGGAGGTCAAGAGTTGATAATTGGCTAGATCTAAAAAGCTTTGTTTCCTAGCAAATTATTTAAAAAATAAAAGTAAAAATCGACTTGCTATAACATACATCATTTAATGACATCTACTTGGTTATCATAATCTGCTTATGTTCCCTTTATTCATTGTATAATATGGTCTAAAACAATCAAAACATAGAGCCCCAAAACCTGGTTAATTTTTATACAACTCTAAGAATCTGAAATAACTACAGTTTTTTAAGTACATCTACTAAGACCAAAACAAATTGTAATATGTTACATGTTATATATACTTATTAAAACAATTTTGGTCAAATAAATGTGAATAGATTAAATGATAATAACGATAATAACTGTGACAAGCAGAACCATTCAATTAATCCTTAACTTTCAAATTTCCCTTGTATCCACTCCAAATGTGTTCACGTATTTTCACTTCCATAACTCAGAAGGAAAAATGTCCTTTTCATCTTCAGATTAACCAGGGCCCTTAAATTCAGCCCTTCTAAATTCTTTCTCCATTTAGGAATCTTGGTATTACCTGTTTCATATGTTCAGCACTGTTGTTTCTTTTTCGAAACCACAAATAAAAATCTTCCTTCCATCTTGTTATCAGTTTAATCTACTGTCTTGTATTATTTTTCTTTCATACAAGTTTCAAAGAAATCACATTGTTTGTATTTTGCAATGTTTTTTATAATTTGTTCGATGTGATTTTTTGAAATCGCACTCATCGCTCATAAATGATTAACTTGTTAAGAAATGTATTTCCTTTGCATTTGACAGTTGATATCCTTTCTTCTTGAGATTCTCCTCCATGGTTTGTGGGATGCTGCACTTCCATTTCTTCTCTTCAGCAAACCAACCTCCCCCTCATTCCATTCATGGCTTTTCCCTCCAAACACCCCATCACGCTGTCCTCTTTTCTTGGCATGTCTTTTCTTGGTAATCCTGTTCACTTACTCTTAAAGATCATTTATGTGAATGATCTCCAAGGTTGTGTCCAACTAGTATCTTGTCAACTCCTGACCTGAACTTTCAAATGCTAACAAGACAGGGCTACCTCAGTACTGTACTCCTATGGCATCTCAAACACACATCCAGACTCATCAGCTCCTCCACAAAATCTACTTTTCTTTCTTATTAATCATTTAACATTTTCTCATACAGCTGAGACCAAAGACTTTGAATCATCTCTCCACTAACTTCCTTCCCAAAACTTGAAATCAGTCATTAGATTTTTCTGTTCTTACCTCCAGAAGCACATTCATCTGTCCAGTAGTGGTGACCCTATGGCACACGTGCCACAGTGGGCTGTTTCTATCACTGACAGCTCCAAAAAGTTCACCATCACTGATGCCCATTATCATCACCTCCAACTGCTCACCTGCACAACCTTAATTGTGTCTTCACTGGAGCCTGAGTCTCTCCAAGTCTCATTTGACCTGCTTGATGCTGTCAAAGGATTTCCCCTAAACAACAGCTCTGATCATGACTCTTCTCTGACAAAAAAAACCTCTAACAGGCTGGGCATGGTGGCGCACGCCTTTAATCCCAGCACTCTGGAGGCTGAGGTAGGTGGAGTGTTGTGAGTTCAAGGTCCACTTGGGCTACAACGCAAGTGCAAGGCTGGTCTGAGCTACATAGTGTGATCTTGCCTCAAAATACTAGGGCTGGGAGTTCGGCTCAATGGCTTAAGTGTCTGTCTGGCAGGCGTGAGGCTGTGAGTTTGATCCCCGGTGCTGAGGAAAAAAAAAAAAACCTCTAACAGTTTTATTATCTTTAGAATAAATCTAGACTTCTTAACTTGGTATTTGAAAGCTTGCATTTATTTATTTATTTATTTATGTCTTTTTGAGACAGGGTTTTACTATGTACTTTAGACTGGCCCCAAACTCTCAGTGATCTTTCTGCCTCAGACTCCTAAGTGCTGGGATTACAGACCTGTAGCACCAGGCCCAACTCCAAAAGCTTTATAGTTTAGGCCCTAAGTATGTACTTTTTAAGTCTTTCCATATCTTATATTAACTTTTTGTATCAGTTTACTGCTTAAGAGTATGGACTCTGGAGCCAGATAGCTAAATTTGAATCCTTGTCCTTTTCTGTGGACAAGCATCTTAAATCTCTATGCCTTTGCTTCCTCAGCTGTCATACAGGAATAAGAACCCTAGGAGTGCAGGTAAAATTAAAATGAAAAGTGTTTAGAATAGTGCCTGGCATACAGTAAACTCCATATAATGTGTTTTACTGAATAAGTATTTACTGATGCCTACACATATGTACATAAGCCAGGAACTCTGAAGGAGCTGGGGTAATATCAAGGACAAAATAAGCAAAAGTCCCTGCTTTTGTGGTGCTTACCTTCTGTAATAATGATTATTAAAATTGCATAATTCTCAGCTGGGCAATGGTGGCACATGTCTGTAATCCCACTACTCAGGAGGCTGAGGAAGGAGGTGTGCCACAAATTCAAGGCCAGCCTGGGCTACACAGTGAGTTCAAGGTCTGTCTGAATTGCATAGTAAGACCTTGCCTCAAAAACAAAACAAAACAAAACAAAACAAAACAAAACAAAACAAAACAAAACAACAACAGCCAAAAAAAAACCCCAAAACAAAAATAATTTGCGTAATTCTGTATTTTCAGAATATTCTTCCTGTACCACCATCATCTTAATTCTAGCATTTCTTCGAGTTCCACTAAAATGCCATCTTATCCCTTGAAATTTTATCCTATAGAAGTTGTAATTTGAACTTCTCCAACCCTTGAAGTTTGTATCATGGCATTTACCATATTCTACATACTCTATCAGGTCTTATCAAATACATATATAATGTTGCGGTGACTCACACATATTTTCGCTGTCTCTGGTGGAGTGCAGTATCAGTACTCTGCCCTACTCATTTCTATAAATAGCAGCATGATACACTTTGTACTCAAGCACATGGTTGACGCTTAGTAAATGTTTCTGGAATGAATGTAGGTAGAGTAATCTGAATATGCTTTTTACTGGACCTGTACTGAGCAATCTTTTTTCAACAGAATGTATAGAGAAGAAAACATAAAATAAAACATTTTATTTTCAACTTAGGAATTGTGAAATATCAATGCCAAATATTTGTTGCTTACTATTCACTTTATCACTGTAATTTGGTGCCTTGCTTTCTAGTATGCAGGTTTTCATAGTTTGCTTTAGAAAGCACATTCTATAGCATATTTTTTCTCTGCTATCACCTTTTGAAAAGTGACAGAGTAGAGTACAACTTATTTGTTGTATTTTCAATGGTCAGCACAGATTGTTCCCACTTTTCATTTCCTTTCAAACACAGTAGAAGAAAAACTTCATGCACTCACCTGAAAATTTCTGGTTCATTACTTATTTTTTCCTTCATTTCAAAAACTATAAATATTTCAAGTTGATTTTATGGCATCTAAAGTATGAATTAATTTTTTTCTAAATCACGTATCTTTCCTCTATTTATTTATTTTTATTTATTTATTTGCAGTACCGGGGATCAAACTCTCAACCTTGTGCCTGCCAGGCAGGTGCTTAAGACACTGAGCCAAACTCCCGGTCCTATGTATCTTTCCTCTAAATATGCTCACTACTGTGCAGCTACAGCCTGAAAGACCAGCCTAACTGCTGATTCTTTTACTTTCTAATACAATTTTTTCACAATGCAGTAGATCAGGATGCTAGTTTTCCTAAATACTATGGTAAATTATAGTTATATCATGCCACACTTTAACTCTAACTCCCACCTTTTAACCTTGATAGACCATCTTAACTGTTACTTTTATCCAAGATCCCTAGGAGAATGGCATGAAAATTCTCTTTTTTTAAAAAAATAACAAGGCCAACACAATAAATTTTTAAATAATGATCAAGGATTTTTTTTATTCATTAAGTTTCAGTATCATTACAGAAAATGTTATGGTACAGAGTTGTTTAACATTATTTTCTCTTTGCTCTTGATTTCCACATGAATGCTGGTAACACTAATATCTGTACAAGATCAGTCTTTGATTTTATTTTTTTCTGTACAATTTTAAATGTATCAGTTAAAAAGGCTGTCAGCACTTAAGGAAGCATTTTCCCCCAGTTTGTTTGTTCAAAGAAAAGGTACCCATTTACTGCCCAAAGAGTACTGTGCCATGAGGCTATGAGGATGAGAAACATCCCTGACCCTTTGCAGGGATCGTTCCTGAGGCAGGTAGGGCCTCTACTCCGTCACTCTCCTTTTGGCACGGTCACATAAACACGAGATATATGGTAAAGAACAAGCAAAAGCTCTCCGTAAAGCAGTTATGAAGCATACTAAGAAGGGAAATCCATGTGTTGCCTACACTAGTATAAATAAGCAGACAGCCTTGATTTAAGAGCATAAGTAGTTGTATTTTAAAGATGAGAAAAACACAAGTTCTGCAGGCACCTACTGCTGTCTACTAAAAGCTATCGCTATCAGACCTAGCATTGAACACACAAAGCAATTTGCAAGAAAGGAAAAATTTGCTTTGATATAATCAGAATAGAGTTGTCTGTTAAGATTTATTCTTAGGTTTTTTTTTTCTTTAAAAGGTATTTAAATTCATTTGAAATATAGTTCAAGATGTTGACTATACAGATCAACTTTTATCCAAATCCGAAAAACTAGCTGTACCGTTGCATATTACAGTCAATGATATGTAGACATGCATCAAAGCTTTCTCCTGCTAGTGACCATCATAGCCGTCCAATGACCATGACATCCACCACCTCGCCCTTGTGGAGCTCCACGTACTGCTCTGTCTTTGGAGGTAGCATCAACAATCCATTGGCACTGCGCATGCTCATCAGACGGCTGCTCATCTGATTCCCTGGAAGGAAATACTCTTATTACAGCAGTGTAAGGATTATGGTGTGCACATCTGAAGCCATCGCAGACTTTGTCAACTCAAAAACCAACAAACAGAAATGCAGGATTTCAAGAGAAAGAGAGGTGACTGACTTCCTGGTATCTTTCTTAGGTAGCCTGTGAACTGTATTCTATACTTACTCATTTTAAGAATACACATTAGAAATTCTTGTTTAGAAGAGTAAAATCAGGATTTTGTAGCACTGTTCAAAAGGTCACACCACTTCTTAATTCAGCCTGAAATGTCATGTGCCTGAAGAAAAGTTTAAAAACCTTTGATAAGGATAATAATGGCAGCATCTACCATTTCTTTACTAAGTACCAGACAAGGTACTGATCACTTTATTTAATTTCTTGTTTGACTCTCACAAGATTAAAAAAGTCTTACATAATCTGCTTGGGGTCCTGCTAGATAGGTTGGTGATCAGTTTAAATGCAGGTCTCTTGGATGGCAAAGCCTATTAGTTATTATGTTAGTTGATGTTTGCAGTTGATAGAACCTATGTTTAAAGGCTAATACAATTTTTGTCAGTTGCTTCAAAGATTAGGCAAAAATATAACTCGAGAGGGTGGAGGTAAATGTTTCAAGTCTAGAGCAGTGGTGGCGGTTGTGCAGAGAACACAGTGGGCTTGGAAAATGTTCTTGACATTCTACGATATTCATCACGTTTACCTTATGCTTTTAGCCCATGAAGTGTAGGGGTTAAGATGCTCTGGTGAAAACAGAAAAGAAGGCTCTGTAGCTAGTGTGCATAGTGGGAAAAAGGACAGATGCAAAAGATAAGATCTGAAGTCTACTCTTAGGGGTTCTGAGGATAGAGGCCCCTGATCAATGTGAAGTCATTCTCTTCACTTTAGGATTCTAAAGTATCCATATGGATTTTTCTGCCCCTAAACTTTACCGATATCTAGAGCATAATAAAGTCTGCAGGGATCACATTATAAATTAGGCTTTCATCTCACATTTCAGAGTGAAATAGCCACAGGGTCCTCCTTTTCCTATAACCAAAGTTATGCTCAAAACATTGCTTGAACAGATCAAAATCTTATGTAATTCTAAATTTGTATTTCAAATGTTTATCTAGAAAAGATGGATCAATGAACTATTTGTTTTTACTCTTGTCCTATTATGCTATATTATTTAGGAATAATTTAGCTCATTTACCTTTCAGAAAGAAGGAAATGTATAGTAATTACAAAATTCAGTATAAACAGAAGGCTTTTTTAGAGGGACACAATAGGGACACCTGCAAATGTGAATGACTAACCTGTACTCTGTGCCCAAGGCAGTGGTTCTTGGTGATGCCAAGTCAATATACACCGATGGTATTCTGGGCGAGGATCCAGTTTTACATCACATGATAACTACAGAATAAAGAGGAAATGAAAGTAAGCTTGGTCACCTGATCATTTCTCAAAACTGCAAAGCGTTGCAGGTTGAGCTGAGACTATTGTGGGTATGGAAAATATTCCTGGCATTTTGCTGTTTCCATCACTTTCATCTCATATTTTTAGTTCATGAAGTCCAGGGGTTAAGTTGCTCTGGTGAAAAGAGAGAAGAAGGCTAACAAGCCAGTATTGGTAGTGGGAGAGCGGACCGGTGAAAAAGATAAGGTCTGAAGCCTACTTTTAGGGGTTCTGAGGACAGAGTCCCCTGATCTTCAAAGTAGCTCTCTTCATACTGAAAATAAAGGTGGCAGATCTGAACAAACATAGATAAATCCAGTATCCATTTACCCACCCTTTAGAAAGGATCTAATATGCATTAGGCGTTATTCAGCTACCAATCATATAATTATTCTCAGCACAAAACTATTTTCACTTGACATTGCTTACATTTATATTTACTGGTAGGGTAACCTACTGGTAGGATTCCTAAAACATTCTGTGCTTCTCTCTCTAAATCAGCGTGTATGTGTGTGTGTGTGTGTGTGTGTTCCCCAGTACTAAACTACAAGAGCCACTCACACGAACGTCGTTCTATTTGCTGTTTGGCAGCGCTGGAGATCGAACTCAGGGCATGCTAGGCAAGTGCCTTCACACTGTGCTACACCCCTAGCCCTCACATGACTGCTTTATTTGTTAGTGTCTCAACAAGGTTTTTTTCCCCTAGCAATGGCACTGACTGGTTCATTGTATTACAGTGTAACAAGCACTGGATTAAATATCAGACACCTAGGTTCTTCTTTCAATTTTACTGCTAATGATCTCTTTAATTAGCAAGTTATTTTGCTTTCCTGTACCTGTTTGTTCATCTACAAAATGGGGTTACATTACATAATGGCTAAAATGCCTTCAAACTTTATGATACTAACATTTAGAAACTGCTATTTTGTGTGAAGGAAGACATTTATGTAAATTTAAGAAACAAAAGTCAAGTGTATCAAATTATAGTGATTAAATTTTTTTCAAAGTTTCTTCACAAAGAGTTATTTCTTTTGTAGCTAGCAATGAAACAGATCAGATTTTTGAGGCACTTTACAAAACACCTTTTTTTGAGACAGAATCTTGCTATATAGTTCAGGAAGGGCTTGAACTCAGTATGTTTCTCAGGCTGGCCTCAAACTTGTGCCAATCCTTGGGGCTCAGCCTCCCAAGTGCTGAGATTAGAGGTGTGCACCACCATGCCTGGCCAAAATACTTTATTAACCAATACATTTATTTGTACTGACATAATTATTCTGGTCCATTACACTGCTTTGTTTAAGAAAGCACTTGTTCACTAGAAGCCTCAATGCTTTAAAAAATGATTAATTGCATAAATGTAGACACATACTTTTTGGTGAATAAAGAATTATAACTGAAGCCGGGCGTGGTGGTGCATGCCTTTAATCCCAGCACTTGGGAGGCTGAGGTAGGAGGAGCGTTGTGAGTTTGAGGCCGGCTTGGGCTACAACCCGAGCGCAAGGCTGACTTGAGCTATTACATAGCATGACCCTGCCTCAAAAAACTAGGGCTGGGAGTTTGGCTCAGTGGCTTAAGCGCCTGTCTGGCAGGCGCGAGGTTGTGAGTTCAATCTCTGGTGCTGCAAACAAACAAACAAACAAACAAAAAACACCAATTATAACTAGTTGATGTTTCACTTCTAAGGGTTTATCTTATTCATTAAAAATTGGTAGTAGACTGTGGTCCAGAAGTATTTCCTGTTTTCATTGAATATTTGCCTAACATAGTAATCACTCAAGAGGAAAAACTATATTTACTGTACTATACTTTATAGTCTCTATATAAATGTTTATTGGTAAGGATTAGTTTTAAAAAAAAGTCTAGAGAATGAGAAGATAAGCCTTAGAGAAAAAAATTTGCATAAGATACAGCTGATAAAGGAATGTATTCAAAATATTCAAAGAATTTTTCAAATTTAACAATACAAAAATGAATAATCCAACTTCAAAAAATGGGCCAACACCTGAACAAGCACATCACCAAAGGAATTATACAGATGGAAAATAAGCAAGCATATGAAAAGATTTTTATCATACATTATCATGGAATTGCATGTTAAACAGTAAGATACTAGCACACATTTATTAGAAGGGCAAAAATCTAAAGCACTTACACAAAATGCTGACAAGGATGCGGAGCAAAAGGAACTCCGAATCATTGATTGTGGAAGTCAAAAATTGTATAGTCTCTTTGGAAGACTGTTTGGTGGTTTATTATAAAGATAATTTTACCATCCAACCCTGCAATGTTTCCCAGGCTGGCCTAAAAAATTTGGCATTTACTCAAATGAAGTGAAAATTTATGTGTACGTAAAAGCCTGCACATGGATATTTATAACAGTTTTGTTCAAAACTGCCAAGACTTGGAAGTAAGCAAGATGTCCTTCAGTAGGTGAATGTATACATAACATGGAAGAAAAGTAAATGCACATCACTAAGTGAAAGAAGTCAATCTGAACAGGTTACATGCTATATGATTCCAACTATATGATACTCTGAAAAAAACAAAACTACGGAGACAGTAAAACAATCAGTGGCTGACAGGGGTTGTTGGAGGGAGGGATGAATAGACAGCGTACAGAGGATTTTTAGGGCAGTGAAACTATTTCATATGATATTGTAATGGTATTACACATTTATGAAAACCCTTATACTATAAAACAGCAAGAGTGGACTGGAATGCAACCTGCAGATTCTAAGTGATGATCCGTCAATGTAGATTTATCAGTTGTCACAAAACTACCGCGCTCAGGTGCCAGACGCTGAATGTGAGGGAGGTTAGGCATGTGTACAGACAAGTGTATATAGGAACTTTTTGTTCTTTTCAATTAAATTTGTCATAAACCTAAACGTGCTCTAACAGTAAAATTTATTAATTAAATAGGCAAAATACTCTGTTTTTTTCCTTTGTCTTGCTTCTCTTACAGAGAGGTAACCTCAAAGTGACTGAGAAAGGCTTCATAGGAGACATGATGTCTGAGTCTCACAACTGTAGCATTTATCAAGCTATGAAAGAAAATGGTGGTGGTGAAGAAAGAACCATGAAAGAGAAGAAACACAGAAATGGGTAAGAACGTCATGTTCATTCTGTAAGTTGCACATAGCTTGGGATGGCAGCATGTGGGATGGGAAGCTGGAGAAGAAAAACCTTGGGATAGAGGGCCTTCTAAGCCCTTTTGAGGAGTTTGGATTTAATCCTGGTATCATGGGAAGCACTGAAGGATTTTAACTGGAGATAGATTATTAGAGCTAGACGTCAAAGAGATTTAAAAAGAGACTGAATTAGAAGGGAAGTCATTAATTATGCCAAAAGTTATAATACTAGTAAATGTTGGATCCATCATTCAAACCCAGGCTTATCTGGCTTCAAAACTCAGGGGGATATAGATGGAAGGGTAGTTTGAGAAAATTGGTGAGGATATGGAAGATTATAATAAGGACCAGATAGAGTCGGTCTACAATATATAAAAAGGTGAACTAAGCTTTGGTCTCTACTGAATTGATAAAGTGATAATTAAAATAAGTGTATACTCTTCTTAGTTGTGCTTAGGGATCTGGGAATAAAAGTGAAGGATGAGGAAAGAGGATTGAGTCAAGTCTGTGGATTTTTTGTGTTAAAATGGAAGAGGGGAAAAAAAGTTGAGACTACTGGAAAACGTGTGGTATGTTGTATCACACATCACAGGCTTGCGTTAGATGAAAAGAGTTTTGAATCAAAGGGGCTTATGGATTGAGGAAAAAAGGTAGAGGCCACAGGAGTGAATTTTTGTACTAGATTTTATATCTGCTAATGGGCAATTTGCCACTATTCCTAAATGGTATACTACAGTTGGCGATTTCTGAGATGGACCAGTTTAGGATAACGAACAGGGTGTGTATGAGAATTGCTGAAGTAGAAAGAAAAGCTAAGCCGGGCGTGGTGGCGCACGCCTTTAATCCCAGCACTC
>RJWM01026948.1:0-27433 GCA_004363535.1 Dasyprocta punctata | reverse complement strand
AAAAAAAAAAAAGAAAAATCAAGGACACCATGGGTGTAACACTATAATCCCAGCACTTTGGAGGATCAGACAAGAGATGGCCAAGTGCTGGAGGCCAGCCCGGGCAATGTAGTGAGAACTTGTCTCAAAATAAAAAAGAAAAAGAAAAGCCAAAGTGACATCATGCCTCAAGCCACAGTAATGGGGAGAAGAATGTTTCTGTTAATGGAGTCCCCAGAGCCACTGGGAGTCCCCAGAAACCAGAGGAACTCTTTGGAGAAGACAGATGGGTTCTTTGAGCCAGCTTTCAAGCTCTAAACGTACACTGAGCTAGACATGGTGGCACCTGCCTGTAAACCCAACACTCTGGGAAACTGAAGTAGTAGGATCATAAATTTGAAGCCAGCCTGGGCAATTTAGTAGTCTTAGATCCTATCTCAAAATCAAAAATAAAAAGAGGAGGGGGTATACTTCAGTGTGAAGGCCCTGGTTCAATCCCCAGTATGACAAACTCTGTGTGTGTGTGTGTGTGTGTGTGTGTGTACTAACTTTTATTTGAAGGGCCTTCATGTATGAAGCATTGTGTGTAAATTTTATGCAAACCCTAACATAATTCCTTTTTTATAGATGAGGACATTGATCCCCAGAAACCAAATCATTTGACTTGGGTTACCTACATAGCTAGAAAGTGGCAGAGCTAGAAAGTAGCAACGGTGAGTCTCTTGATTCAAGACAAATAATCCTGCAATCTAGCCTAGAAATCATAAGGAAGTGAGATGAAGGAGATGAGGCCAAGAAGCAGCAAGGCAGATGGAGAGGACAGAAGGAAAGAAGTGAAGCTGGTGAAAGGCAACCTAATAACTTCTCGTAGGCAACAAAGAGCTACAGCTCCTGCGACCCATTGTAAATGGAGTTTATTGGTCTCAGCATCTGAAGCAGAGGCTGTTAGAGCTGGAAAGGACCTCTGCACTCCAGCCCTGTATTTTATAGCTAAGGAAACAGAAACATGAGACACCTAGTGGCCTCTGAGATGTTCCTCTAGCTATTATGGAGGCAGAATCACAGCCCAGTTCCAGGCCTGCTGGAGCAAGCCTTAATTTTTTCTACCACACTGCATCACAGAGGTTATTACCCTCAGTGATGAAAGTGCTGGTAACTGTGGTGGTCACTGCCCACTTATGTACCACATGCCAGGTTGGCAGCCATCTTAGTTTTCTGACTGGAAGGAAACATTGCCATAATCATGTGAGTCTAAGAGGAATGGAAAATTCCAGGTCAGTGAGCAACACGCCCTCCAGGTATCCTTCTTCATCAACCCTGCCTTGAAAGGTTTCCAGGGCTTTTTGTCCCACCACCAGTTAATATTTCACTTGAGGGAGACCTTAGAGAACAAAGAATATGAAGCTGGCCTTGAGAGACCAAAGGTAGCCCTCCCATGGTTCCTGATGTGGCTCATAAATGAGCACTGTGCAAATGTACTTTGGATAAGGACACAGTACAGCCTCCTGAAGAACAGCTAGGGAAGCTATTCATAGGAAAGCTCACTGTTTGCGTCTGCTTGGCATTTGAATGAGGCTCACCTCACTGCAGCTGCCTTCCCCACAGACGTGAGTCACACTCCTCATTCATGAGCGAGGAGTGGCCAGGGCCTAAGGAGAATGCTTCTCTGGACTAATTGAGGGGAACCGGGAATACCACTTCCAAGGCTGTTTCCTTGCCTTCCCTGGCTTATGAATGCTCATCTGGTAGAGACAGCAGATTGCCCACCAAGTACCTCCCAGGACCTTTCCTAATTTTCCCCAGGCTCTTCATTAAGCACAGGGTGCAACCTACAATCCTTACCCACAGGCAGTTTAGGCTGTCTTCTCACATCCTGAGGACTTGGAAAGCCAATCAGGACATGGTGAGAAGGCAACTTCCCCAAACCACATAGCCCCTCTTCCCTGGCTTTCAGCATTATCTGTCCTCTGGCCACCATATTGCAGAGCTCATGTGCTATGATAGACTTGAGGGTCGAGGTCATATGCGAGGTTGCATTGTAGGGTGTGACTCTTACCCCACACTTGGCCCTGCCCCCTGTGAAATGTCATGTTCCTATGCTCCTGCCCCCTGTAGCCTGGTGCTGAGCTGAGGCCATCCCAGAAGCAGGACCCACTATGGTCCTAAGTGGCCTGAAATGTTGGGCCCATATCTGAACACCCCTCATTCAAGGAGCGCTGAAAGGGCAAAGGATCAAGGGCCTAGCTAGAAAGTCAGTTCTACTCCACAGTATGTCTGATGGTTCAGATCAGTCTTGGGCTCATGAGGAAAACTTCAACTCTGTTTCAAAAACAAAGTGGTCTTGGGAGCACATCAAGCCTGGGTTTCTCCCAATGCTATCTCTTCTTTCCCTGCTCTGTCTTCTTCTCTCTGGCCCTCACAAATCTGTGGGCCTGGTGGGGGACCCACATACCATAATAGCGGTGGGCCGTGGGCAAAGGGGACTCTGTACACCTAGTGGGCACGCAGCAGTGGCTTGGGCATTTTCATCAAGAAGACAACTCCCTGGCTGGATCACAAACCTTCAGAGGAAGCGTGCTGTGCTGCGTCTTTGTACAGAGCCCATTACCGGCATGCAAACCCAGACTCCATGTGCACCTGGCATGTGACTGCAGTTGGCTGCTAGCTCTTCCTTGTGGACGGGGAAGTCTTATCTCTGAATTTCTGAAAAATCTAGTGCCATCCCTGACACAGGTAAATATGTAACTGATATTTTGGAGTGGGATTGTCCACTTTGAGGAGAGAACATCCCAAATGAGCCAACCTTATGCAATAATGGACATAAATAAGATGAGCTGATGCATTTGAAATTTACACTAATGGACACATGATAACAGATGTGGTGGGTGCAAGAAATGATGCAAATTTAGCCTTCAAGAAACTAGCAATCTATTTAGAAATTATACTTTTTTACTGTTGGTCATGGGCAAAGATGATCCATGCAGAGGACATGGCATATAAGCCATCTCTCCAGCAGAAGGGATGAGTTTCCTGCTGAATCACTCATGCAGCATTGCTGGCTGTCGACTGTGTTCCATGCAGAGTGCTATGTGCTGAGTACCCAAGGAAAAGCAAGACATGGGAGGCCCTACATGGAGGCCTGTGATCTCCCAGGGTTGCAGACACTTTCCCAAAGAGCTCATCACACAGGGTGAACTCCACTTTGGAAATGTGGTCTGACTCCAGGAGAAAGCTGATGAGCTCTTACTTAGGGCAGGAAGTGAGGACAAAGTTAGGAGAGGTTTCCCAGTGGAGAGCACATTTGAAAGACAGCAGATCCAGATGGACAATACAGTATTTTAGACGGGAGGGTACTGAACAAAAACATCAGCTTTAGCCATGCTTTGGGAATGAAATGACTCCCTCTGCTCTTACCGTGGGTGACTTAGGTTAGACTAAGACTAACACTAAGGTCACGGTGACACCTCTGGTCAGGGAACAGACATTTGGTTCTCTGTAGCTCAGCTTGTCCCAAGAACTCTTCTGTCTGAAAATAGCTTCCCAGATTCATTTCCCTTATCAGTTCCAGAGGCCAGCGATGGGAGAACAGGCTTTGTCCACGTGCAGGGCAGAAACTGTAGCTGGAAAGCTGCTCTGACCCCACCAGAGATGGTGTCAAGAGGCGGGCAGGATGCCAGGCCTGGCCACACCTCAAAGTCTAACCAGCTGAGTTTGGATGGATCCTCTCTGGTTCTTTCCACTTCATGTGACTAAAAACCTTACCATAATAAAAGCTGTAAAAATGCCAAGCTTTAACCTTATTAAAGTCACACTGTTCAGGTCTTGGCAATCCTAATGAGATTTTACAGCTCAATCTTTCTGACTGGAATCCATGAACAGCCCAAGGTCTGCCAGAGTCTGTGCCCAATGACCTAGACCTCCAGGGATCAGAGCCCACCCACGCTCCCAAACCACCCGCATGTCCATACAGTGCCTGGCTCGCTGTGACCTTCCAGGAAGGCCTCTTGTTGTGTTACTCAGGGAAATGGAGAAATTTCCAGTCTCCTAGACCCCTGGAAAAATGTATGCCTGTACCCTACAGTGCTCACGGGCTGACATGCTGTTTTCCTCTGGATTAATGAGACGCAGTGCAACTTTTAGCTGTGGTTATAATGATTAACACATCAAATCAATTCCATAGGAGAGGGCCTGGGGTATAGCTCAGCAGCACAAGCACCTGTCTGGCAAGTACAAGGTTATGAGTTCAATCCCCGGTACCAAAAAAACAAAACAAAACAAAACAAAAAGCCCATAGGAGAGCGATGTGTGAGGAGAGGAGAAGGGGATGAGAAGGTGAAAAGAAAAGAGGCAGAATAGCCAAAGAGAGAATAGGGGAAAGAAAAAGAACAAGGGAAAAGCAGAGAGCATAGGGAGGGCAGCCACACTTATTCCCCAAAGGTGCATCAGATGGCCCCAAGCACTGGGGGTTGCTCATGGTCACTTTCATGGGAGGGTGGTCAAGTCAGCCACTGAGGAGAGGTCTCCTAGGAGCAGTTATTTGCATAAAGTTCTGCATATTGGAGGGGGTAGGGTGCTCTTGGGCCTGGAATGTTTCAGGAAATGTATGGGGTCCTGCATCAAAGAGAAATTTTAAATGTGGTGTTAAAATCTCCATACCAAACAAAACCCCTGTGTCACTTGATGCTGTTTTGGCAGCTGGCAGTGCGTCACCTCTGTCAGTACTCCTTCTGCAATGTGATACCTTTCAGAAACAAGTTTGGAAAGGTGACAATGCATTAGCCACAGTGTCTCTGCTGAGCCTCCACCTTGCCATTGAAGCCAAACCCTCCCCTTCTCTCCTCACCTGCAGGCCCATGCCAGGATCACTTCCAGGAGAAAGTCCCCCTGTCCAATGCCAGGCAGTCCAGGTGCCCCCCTAGGAAATGATGTCACACTGTATGAACCCACTCAGGGGTTACGAGCCGATTACCTGGATGGCACAGGGGATAAATGGCCAAACCACCAATGGGAAAGACATCTGCAGTGGAAATGAGTGCTCCAAGGCCAAGCATCTGCATTCCTGCTGATTATTTTGTATTGTTGTATTAGAAGGTTTCATATTCCATATGATCAGGAATTGGCTCCATGTAAATGTCATTGTCTACTGAAATCACCTTTCAGCTTCAATAGGGCTCCAAAATTCCTTTCCTTTCTCTTTATCTAAGCTTCTAATAGCCCAGCCTGAAATAGTCAGATTCTACCAAACACTAACTACTATATAACGGACTAACATACATGTTACTTCTCTAGAAGCAGGAAGGAAAAACCAGTTCTATGTGCCTTTTTTTCTTTTCTTTTTCTTAAATCCACTTTATTTCAAAGAAAAAAATTAAAATTTCAAAACACATCTATCAGGGGTATGCGCCCTTTCAAAAGTTAAATTATCTCTGTGATAAGAAAATGGACAAAGGTCAACAATGAATACTAGTTTCCAACCTCAACAGAGGGAAGAATCAGTCAATTCATAAATTTTATTCCTGATTCTGTTTTTGATATTTTATTTTGAAATAGTTATAAATGCACAAAAGGTTGTAAAAACTGTGCAAGGGTCATAAATAGCTCAGAGATGAAAAGTCAAATATCCACTGAGATCTGAAAGGATGAAGAGAATGTGCTATGTTTGGCCTTAAAAAGAAAGGAAATTCTGACACAAGCTACTAGTAGGTGAATCCTGGAGATATTAATCTGAGTGAATAAACTAGTCACAGACAGACAAATGCAATATGATGCCATTTGGACAAAATACCTAGAATAGTCAAATTCAAAGAGATGGAAGTAGGACAGTGGTTTTCAGGTGCTTTGTAACGGGAGAATGGAGAGTTGTATAATGGATATGGTGTTTCAGTATGGGCTGGAGACAGATGGTAGTGTCTGTTGCACAAAAATGTGAAGGTACATATTGCCACTGGCATTAGTTTTCCATGACAGTGAAAAAATTCCTGAGAGAAATCAACTTACTAAGAAGAAAGTTTATTTTGTCTCATGGCATCAGGGGTTTCAGTGCTGTCTTTGGGCTTGTAGAGAGGCAGCACATCCTGGAGGAAGCACATGACTAAAGATACTTCCTACCCATGGTGACCAGGAAGCAAAGAGAGAGACAGGAAGGAACTAGGATCCTAATATTCCCTTCCAGGGGATAACCCCAATGAACTGACTTCCTTCCACTAGGTTCCACCATCTCAAAGTCCCACCACCTTGTGGTAGCACCACAGACTGGGGACCAAGCCTTCAGCACAGGGGTCTTTGAGGAACATTCAAGGCCCAAACCACACTGGCACCAAACTGTCCATAATAATTTCAATACTAAATTTTATTTTGTGTACATTTCACCACAATAAAATGTACAAGGAAGTTCTCATGCTCTCTTTGCCCAGCCTCCCAAATGGTAACACGTTGTATAACCACAGTGTACTATCAAAACCAGGAAACTGACTCGGGTACAATCCAAAAGGAATTCAGACTTCATCAGTTTTACAGGCACTCCTGTGCCTGTGTGCATGCGCGCTCACATATATGCACACGTGTACAGCTTTATGCAGTTTTATCATTTGGGTAGTATTATGCAAGCATGGCCAGATCTGTAACTAATTCATCAACACAGGGCCCCCTTGTCCCTGCTCCAATGGTCACTCCCAGTCCTTCCTTCTCTCCCACGAAGATGCTAGTCTGGTTCTTCATCTCTAGATTTCTCTTCTTTCTTTCTTCTTTCCTTTCTTTCTTTCTTTCTTTCTTTCTGATTTCTTTCTTTCTTTTTTTCATCTATCTTCCTTTCTTTCTACCTTCCTTCCTTCTTTCCTTCCTTTCCTTTTTTCTTCTTACTGGGTATTGAACCCATGGCCTTTGCACTGAGCTACATCCCCAGCCCTTTTTCATTTTTTATTCTGAAACAGGGTCTCACTAAGTCATTAAATTATCAAGGCTTGGCTTGAAATTACAATCCACCCAGAGTGCTAGAATTACAAACATGTGCCACCATGCCTGGTTCATCTCTGGAATTTTTGCATTTCATGAATTAACAAAGTGAAAACATGTAGTATGCAGCTTTTTGAGACTGGCTTTTTCATTTAGCATCATTGTTCTCAGTTCCAACCAAGTTGTTTCACTGATCAATACTTTGTCCCTTTTTATTGTTAAATAATATGGATATGAATGTCTGATTATATTTTTACATCCAAAATTAGGTATTCAATTTTGACCGTCCAAAGGCCATTGGTAAATAAATTTCATTTCTACAGGAGGAACTTTCACAGAGGTGAAACCAGCGTATCCTGGCCTCCACTCACCCACCCAGTGGCCCTTGCCTGGGCAACAGGCCAAGGTTTTTCGAAGAAAGTCCTGCAGAACAAGCTGTACTTCCTGTTGACTTGCATGTTGGGGACCCCATCAGATAGACAATACTGCCCCAAGGGACCCCTTCAGTCAACAGAGGTGGTACTGGCACGTCTTTCCTCTTTGCCCACACAGTGCTGAGACAGCCTGGGCAGCCTCAGGGATACAGGCATCTGGGACTCCTTTCAGAAAGAAGGCAGACTCCAAGGATCATTGTTTAAAATAGGATGTTGTATTCATGTCTCAGAAGGAGCATGGATGTTTCCTCGGCTCATTATAGTGCCCGAATTTTACTGTTTCCTTGACTTTTGGCCTCACTGTAGCATGAACTCCCAGCCCCTGAGCCTAGCACAGTGCCAGGTGCCCACTGGTACATGACGAATGTTGCTGCTGGTGGTGGTGACATTGAAGGAAAGCGGTCGAGTTAGTTGGGAGGTGGGGAGGATACAAGGGTAACCGAATCAGGCAAGCAAGATTCATTTCATATTTTTAAAACCTGCACACTCAGCTTTCACAACAGGTGGGAACCAGAGTGCAGGCGAGAAGAACAATAAAATAGCCCTTTCTTCCTCTCTGATTGCTCTCCCCCACCCCAAGGCCTTCCTCCCAGACTCAGAGAGAACCCCATGTTCTGAGTAGGGTGGGGTTTCTTACTGCAAAGCAGGTGGCAGAGAGAGTGAGAAGGGCAGGCTGGGTGGAGGCTGGAGGTGGGAATCGTAAATGTGAGGTCATCCAGGGGGCCTCTGCAGATAGCTAGAAATGAAGGTACAGAATTAAAGTTCCGTCCCCGCAAAATCAGGACAGAGGTTCTTAGAATTTTTGCTCTACCCTTATTCCTCATAACCAACCAGAGCTTCCCTTCCTTTGACTCTTTCCCATAGACTACCTGAAAACTTTGCAATTCTAGTCAAGTAAATAGGTGCCGAATGTAACCAAGACCTAACCTCTCTGTGACTGCTCTGAGGCCTCAGATCCAGGACTTTCCCCAATAGCTTGATAAGTCGTCCTCTGAAAGGAGAAGGGATGGTGGCTAAAGTTAACCTGAGGAGCAAGCAGTTGCAGACATGTGAGCTCTCTGAGAACTAATACCACATAAACCTAAGGATGCAGTCCCCCAGGGGTCCCCAAGTGCTTATTCACTGATGGGGACAGTGTGACATTTTCTGTGGGAATCATCGCACAGCTCCATAAAGGGTCTGGAGTCATGAGGAGCTGTAGCACTGCCTGCTCTGTGTATTGTCACCACTTCCAGGAGGTCCCACAGAGCTTGCATGGGCATCAGATGCTGTGGTCTCCTCTAATCCCAGACTGACACCAGTAAGGGCTCTCACCATCCATGCAAAGCTTTGGAGATTTAATCCTATCTTTTAAATCCAGAGTTAATCCAATCATTTAGAAGGTAAAGCAGGAGGATCACAAGTTCAAGTTCAGCTTGGACTACATAGCAGGACCCTATCTCAAACAAACAAAATAAAATAACCTTGAATTGGCACTCATTCTATCTAAGGCTTGGTTTACTTGGAAAACACCATGTCACAAACTCCATATTTCTTTAATAAACTCAATATTCATTCACCATTATCTGATGTCCAAAAGTAGAGCCCAAACTTCTGACCTCTGTTCTTTAAGGTAAAAGACTGCTCTTAGTAAAAATCACCAAATTCTTAGAACCTCTATTGACACCCTGGAGTTAATTCAGGCTCCAGCAATTCCAAATTTTGGCCAGAAGACTGGAGTCATCAGGATTTAACCTGCATAGTCAATTTTTATCTAGAGAATGATCTGCCTGCATTAACTTTCTCTCCAGTGGAATGAGAACATGAACAAACAGAGGATGGTAGAGCTTGATGTCAGGGATGGGTGGTAACACAGAAAATGTGAAACTAGAGCCCATGAGAAGTCCATTTCCAATCCCCCGTTAACGCCTTCCTAGCAGGGTAACCCAAGAACTGATGCAGGCCATATGGACTGTCCACTCCTGCTCCCCAGTTGGATGATGTGACCCCTTCTCGTCCTTCAAATCAAAGCTTCCATTCTGCCCTTTCACAGTGGTTTCTTAACTACTCACTATTCTTAACCAGGCAGAGGGGCCAGCCTGAGCAAGGGCTCCAGGGCAGAGGGAGCCTGGTATTCCCAGGGATTGGCAGAAGGCCAAGGTGACCACCACCAGAAGTGCCAGGAAAACACTGGAGAGCAGATAATGACAGTTTGTGCAGAACCTGAGCCCCTGGAGAGGAACCTGCCCTTTCACTAGAAGTCCAGACCAGACAAGTTTAATTTGCCGATTTTTTTCATTGTACCTTGGTTTAAGTGAAGCTTTCTGCCCTCAGTCAAGCCACAGCTCGGTCTAGGTTCTATCATGCCTGATTCTTCCATGTCATGCACCAAAGTAGAAGGAACCAGTCATAGGGGTCAGTAGTGACACAAGCAGATAAATTGCATCACCACCGCAGGACTTGAGCTGCTACAAGAAAAAGGAATGTACTAGGAGCTGGAGGGCTTCAGGGAACTATGGGTTTCCTGGGAAGCTTCCTGGCCTGCTGCATCCCTCCTCCAGCCCGCCCTCCTCTCCAAGGCCACCACCACCTTACCTCTGTAAGGGGCCCCACCCTCCCCTGGAACACAGAGTTCTCTGCCTGCTGGAGTCTGGGAGGGCAGAGAATGTACAGGATGTGCTGAGGCTGGTGAGGTCAGTGAGGAAAAGGGGAGAGGTCAAAGATGGGATGGGGGCAAACAAGGAACTGTCCTGGGATCTCCCCATCACATATTTGGGCTCTCGCCTTGGGCAAAAAACAAAGGGAGCAGGTTTTGAATATGGAATCCATTCCAATCCTATCTTGGAGCTTGGCCAGTCCTGTAATCCTACCTTTGCCCCTGTCCCGCAAGACCACGCCTACATGCAGGGCAGGTGCTGTACAAGGCCTGGACAAGAAGATTCAGTGACTGAGTGGCTTATGTGCAAGGGACATGGTTTCCCAGGACATGAGGCTTTCCGTGCTAAAACCAGGACAGTCCTGGGCAAGCTGAACAGCTGGTTGATTACCCTGGTAGGAGTAACCACCTGAGAGTCGGTAGGGAGGGTAAACTGAGGTGGCTCAGTAGTGGCAGATATGAATGAAGACCATCTCTCGATAGCACTGGAACTCACTCTTGCTCTCAGGCCTTCTTGACAGGGCTGCGGGGTCTCTTCACCAGGTCAGCCCTGCCAAGCCTCAGCCCTGCGGACAGACAAGGGGAGGAGCTGGGACTGCTCTCTCCGCTGTTTGCTAAGGTTGTTATTCTCTCAAGTTGTGGAGCCTGTCCACTGGGTTCCCGTAGGCAGAGGTCAGCTAAGGACAGCTGATTAGCTTGCCCCTCAGGGCCTTTCTCTTGGTGACACAGCCTCTGGCTCAGAACAAAGGCCCCTCATTTTACAGAGGCGGTGATGGTCGACTGTAAGCCTGCTGCCATCTGCTGGCTACAGGGCTGAGATCAGCCAATGAGCTTCCCAGAGCGTCCTGGGGCCACAAGCCAAGCTGGGGACCTGCTAAACAGTATACACTAAATGGAACAGGAGGGTCTGCAGCGCCAGAACTCTCAGTTGGGCAGCAGACTCCCAGAACTCCAGTCGCATGGCCATTCTTGGCCACCACACTATCCTCAGGGTCCAAGGTGTGTGTGTGTGTTGGGGGGGGTGCACTGGAGCGGGGTTGTACTGCAGTCAATTATAAAATATTCAGGAATTTTACAAGCTGCACTGTCAGCTTAAAATCAATAGTTGTGGGTGTATGGAAACTGAAAACTGCTGCAAACGAGAGCTTTCCCCAACTCCAAGTCCCTTCCAGCCCGCCTGTCTGCACACTGCACTGCAAAGGCCCTGTCAAATTTACAACAGGCTAGGTGCAGCTCAGCGGTAGAGCACTTGGTTACCACACGTTAAGTCCTGGATTACACACACACACACACACACACACACACACACACACTCCTTGCCAGTTGTGGGTAGGCAATGTGATTGCCTACAGAGAAAATCCAAAAACCTACAGGGACATACTATTGCAACTAATGAAATATAGAGGTGGGGTTGAGCACAGTGATAAAGCAATTGTTTAGCATTGGAGATGCCCTGGCTTGAATCTGCAGCATGACAAAAACAAAAAATCAAAAACCCTTATAATATTGTTACCTGAGAGAAAGAAAGTATCCACCTGTTAGCAAGGACCTTTTCAGATAAACCATTAAGTACAGAATTAATGTTGCTGAGAATGTAGAAATGCATATTGATGAGAGAGCATTTGCATACATTTTGATAAAAGGGAGGTTATGAGAAACTTTTACCTAAAAACTACACATGGACAGTTGAGGGCCGAGGAATTAGAAACATGTGAATTGGAGTAACAGCTCTTCTGTTTGCTAACAGTATAGTATGCCGCTGGGCAGATCACACTGACTCTTTAGCTCCTGGGTTCCCAGGACGCGGGCAGAGGTAACAGTAGTTCTGCCTCATTCCGTAGTTGTGAGAGGACTTATTTAAGTGCTTAGAACACCTCCAGGCAACCGGCCAGTACTCCACACGTTAGATATTATCGGTTGTTGATTAGAACCTCAATTTCAGCAGTTCTGCAAATGATTCTGCCATGACCCTGCTAAAACCAGTTTCACCTCTGGATGTCTTTTGTAGAAGTTGGGGGGTGGGGGTGGGAATTTGTCCCTCTGGCCTCCCCACCAGTTGAACTTAGACATTAGCCCCAAACTTGGTTATTTCATTTGTACTTCTCAGTTAGTAATAGGACAGAGTATCCTTTAGAACATAGAAATAATCAGATAAGGAAGCATCCCATATTAAAAAAAAAGGCATTAAGAAGCTAAACCATGCACACTTGAGGAAGGAACAAAAAAAGATTTTTGTATAAAGAAGTCTCTGCTCAGTTAAGACATCCATCATGCAAGTTCAGAAAAGCAGGACTCAAATCTGATTCCACCTATAAGATTGGAATTATCTTTGATTTCATTGCACCTGATTTGGAGAAGGATCATGTTAACAAGAGGCAGGCTACTTAGCATCTACAAAAGGGGAAACAGAAAGTAGTGTTCCCCCAGAGGGAGGAAACACAGAGCTTAGAGGACATGAGCTTTACTACCTTGAGAGAAGAGGGTGGGGCTGTACAGTAAAGAAACCTGGCCAAGTTGCTATATAGCCTTGACTGTCACCTCTCTGAGTCTATACTCTCTTCTCTGTCTTTGGGTTAATAACTGGCTTCTGGGGTGCTGAAATACTTGGGAGAAGATGTCCTGTAGAGCAGATACAGATATTTTCACTCTTAGGTAGTTGTGAGTCAGTTGGCATTGCACACTTTTGCATTTTGTTAAATAGACTAAGATTCAATTAAGTTACAACAGACACAAAGCATAAACAGTAGCATACACAAAGTATACGCTTATTTCTCTTCCATGTCAATGAAATACGGATGTTGGCAGTCTGGGACAGGCGTGGCAGTTCCACAGTCATCACAGGCCACTCATGTTGGGTCACCCGGCTGCATCATTCTCAGTGTGCAGTTTTTGTCTTGTGGTTCAACATGGCCACTCAAACTCCAACCATCATTAGCTTCTGGCCAGAAGGAAAACATTGTTTTCCCGAAGTCTGACACTTCTGATTATAATCATTGGCCACATGTTATCACATAACAATAAAAGTTTAAAAAATCTTTATGCGAAGTAAGGGTACAAGGTATGTGTCCAGATAAAAGTTAGGGGTTCTATTTTTAATGAAGGAGGGTACATAATGGGAGACAGTACACAATTTACCATAGTCAGCCAATTCCTCTGGTGTCTTCACCACTGGGAAACTTCTAGACCACAACCCCCAGGATAAGTTGTCTTGGGAGCCCAGCATGTCAAGGTGACTGGGTTCCAACCTGCAACATGCTCCACTGCTCTCTTGTGACCTTCCATATCCCCATATTCCGTCTGCCATGGAACCCCTCTCTACTGCCTCACCAGGACCTTTCCAAAGCTTTCTTCCTTTCCAGTCGCACTCACACTGGACTTCAAGTCTCCATGACCCCAGATCTAGGTCACCATAATGACACCTTGCAGCTCTTTCCACCTCTTCTCTAGTCTGTCAAGCCCTCCTGCTAACAGGACACCCTAAGTTCTAGACACCACTATGACATATCCCTGAGCAGGATGCCTATTTCTCCCTAAGTCCAAATGCCTCAGAATTCTATGAGCAGGCCTTTGCCTGATTGTCTAAGCTCAGCTCCCTCAGACACTTGGAGCTCTTGCCTGCAAGGGCCTCTTGTCACTCCTCGTGTGAGCGGCACTCCTCTGCTCCTGTGCCTTTGTCCTTCGCCTGGCACGTTTTCTTCCTAGGTCTCAGCCTCCTAACTCAACTGCACCTACCCACCAAGTAGAGTACAAATGTGTTTTCCTCCAGGAAGTTTGCCCAGGCTCGAATGACTCTTGCTCTCCCACGGGCTGTCACAGGAAAGACCATGTTTCTCTCAGGCCTGGCCTACAGGTATTTCTGCGTCCTTACTAGAAGGTGAGCTTCTGCAGAGCTGGGCCCGTGCTTGCTCACATTCTCTCCTGCACTGAATGCCAGAAGAGCTGACTTGCAGACTGAAGCTAGGGCCCCGTAGAAAAGAACCAGTTGAGAATAAGATGTGGATTTGAGCAGCTCATGGAATGACCTGCTGGGCCTGCTGGAATTCAGAAAATTGGGGTGACCATTTACACCACTCAGAGCAAGCAAGGGAGCTTCATTTGAATATGTAATGAAGTGGAGCCCTTCTGGGCTTGTATTTAGGACACTGTGAGGGGCGATAGAGTGGCATTGGGAAAGACTATTCTCATTTCTCTATTTTTTTAAATCAGAGCAGCCATAAACATTGAGATTTAGGGGGTTATATAAAAGAAAATGTTAATTATCTGGACAAGCTTCATTTTTTCAGATAAAGAACCCCAGTCTCAGAGAAGTGGGGTCGCCATGGCCACACAGCAGAGTATAGGTTGGGACCTAGAAGATCCCTATTTCCACTCTACTATTTTTCTGGCCTATCACAGCAGTTGTCCAAGGTAAAGACACCACCCACTATGGAGGCACAGCTCGTCTTGAGAAATAGATCTTGAAGGTTGCACATAAGTACGTTGGCTACTGATTTTTGTTTTATGTTTGCCATCCTAAAACTGTGCTTAGCAACCAAAGGAGAAAGACTTGCTGGCAGTTCTCAGTGTTCAAATTCTATGTGAGTTTCCTTCGGTTATTAGATTTTCCCTTTTTTCTGTTATCAATTTCCTGAGGAGATAACAAAATGACTTGTCTAATTCTCTGCTAGGATTCAGAAGTTTCTCTAAGATCTCCCATTCTCCCTCTGGTTTGTGACAGGCTAGTCTTGCTTGGAATAGATAAGACCAAGGGCTGTTGAAAGGTCCTTTGTTCGTGGACTACAAACAGGTCATTCAGTTTATCCCATTCATTATTCCACTGTACTTTTGAGTTGCAAGGTTAAGGCCTGGGGCACAACGTTGGTGGAAGAGAACATTAAGCACCAAGCTGTACCGCATTTGTGTTCATTCCCCTCCACTTTCACCTCCCTTTCCCGGTGAAGGTTATGACTGCAGCTCAATTCTCTAGTGACTCACTCCAGGAAAAGGACATGTGACAAGAACCTGGTTCTCATGGGACTGCTTGCCAGGGGTGCCAGGACAGAGATGGCATTGTTCAGAGAAGATTCAGGAAGTCAAACATCCGGAGACAAGAGTGCATGGTCAACTCACCCCACAGGCTGCAAGAGAACATATTTTTCCCCCCCACTGATCAGTCTGTGTATTTACTTCTAAAGGGCACTCAGAGGACTTCTGGAATAGTTATTCCCTTGGGTCTCAATTGAGGCATTACTGAGGGGCCAGTAAGGTGAGAGGTGACTGCTGTTTCTGGAGGTCCTTTATCTGTTTTCTACCTTAATATAAACATTATCCCCATGCTCATTTCATAGATGAGGCAATGTCAGCATCCAGAAATGAATGAGTTCACTCAGACCATAATGCTACTAAGCAGCAGATACGAGAGTCAAACCTAGGTCTAGGCTGACAGTGAAGTGTCTTCCAATGACAGAGCAGGTCCCTTTCCCTACCAGGGCCCAGGCTTCCTCTGAGACCAGTGTTACGTGGTGGTAGAAGTTGCTGAATGTGTGCCTCTTCAAGTGTTGTCTCACCCAAACACACTTTTCTTTTGATATCTTTTTCTCCGTCCATTCTTCAATCCCACACGCATTCCACTTTTCCCATGAAGACTTTCTGATCAGCCAGTCCTGAGGGATTCTCTCTGCCTCCCTTTCTCTGTCTCTGTCTCTCTGTCTCTCTGTCTCTCTGCTCTCTCTCTCCTGTAATCCCTTCTGCTTGCACCTCTGATTTGGGCCTTTTAACTTTTTCGAGACAGGGTCTTACCATGTTGCACAGGTTGGCTTTAAACTTGCAATCCGCCCATTTTAGCCACCTGAACAGCTGGGATTATAGTCATTTGCCACCATACCCACTTGTGACTTCATTCTGAAATAGAATATAATTTATCTGCTATAAACATATATCAAGCATGTGTGTAACTCCCACCCTACTCTAAACACCTTGAGGGAAAGGACAATGCCTCTGTTGAGCCTGACAGTTATTAGCATAATGGAAACACCAAGTTGTTGAATGATTAATAGGTTAATTCTTAGTTCCTTGGAGTGTCTGGGATTCTGTTAAGTAGCAAAGCCCAGAAGACAGCCAGCGACAGGTGGTTGGGTCCTTGGACAAGACTCACCCATGGCCACAGTGCATGATCCTCTCCCCAGATCTTTCTAGGTGAGGACACAGACATTGCTCTGCACTAAAACCATGTCTCATGCCCCCAGCAGCTTGAAGGCGGATGAAAAGGTTTCTGGCTGTGTAGCAGTCTCACCTTCTCCCTTAGGCTTGGGCTCTCACCTCAGTCACCAAGGTCACTTCAAATCTCCCCGTGGCAATCTGCCCGCACAATTCCCAGATCTTATCCTTTTCTCTCTGAGATTCTGCTGTTTTTCTTTGCTCTTACAAGGTTGCCCCTCCTCGCGGTGTGCTCTATTCATCTGGAGGTAAATCTCTGAAAAGAATGATGACATCAGAGTGGTGCCCAGGGCACTCGGGGCCAGCTCAGCACTGCTGCCTCATCCCCAGCTTGCTTTCGACGTCTCCCAGGCTGCCCCTGCTTCACCTTCCAGTCACCCCTGGGGCGTGGAGAGAGCTCTCCAGCCACATGCCAAGATGCCTTTCCCTAACCCACACTTGGATGCCAGCCTGGGCACTGTGGGTGTGAATATGCACCTTCTTGTCTCTCCTGTTTCCAGGATGTGAAGATTCCAAAGGTACCATGGTTTCTTATCTTTATTCCTGTCGCCCAGCCCTCCATTGTCACATAGGAATTGTGAGTCAATATTAACTGAAGATGCAGAAGAATGGTGAATGAAAAATGGTCTTGGTTCTGCTCTGTGAAAACACAACATGTCAAATCAACCTGATATTTACAGATTCATCACTTAAAACAGGCCTCTGGCCTGGACGGAACACTAATGCAAGCAGGGACGAGTCTAGTCACCTCCTTTATAAGATGAAGACCAAAGCAAGTGAGGGACCCGCTCAAGGTCATCCAGAGTGTGAGCACAGGCCCTCTGACTCCCTGCCACTTGTACCACAACAGTCCTGCCTTTCGAGTCGGAATGTACTCTGTTCCTAAAATACCTTGGAATTCAGGCTGACTTTTCTCCCAGCGAGTTCTAATTAGTGAGGCTGTTCTAGGGCTACTAAACTGTAACTGGCAGGGATACATGTCCTTGAATTAACAAAGCTGGGACCTGTTAATGCCTGCTGCCTTCGCAATGGCAACTTTACCAGTGCCGGCACAGGGATGTGTGCAGAATTTGGGAGACGCATTTAGGGCTTCTCTGCTCTGCCTTCTAATCCCGAGGCTCTGCCACTGACTTTGGTCTGCAGACTCCCAGGGGCATTCTGGGCCATCTTCATCCAGTGCTGTTGTTGAGCCTATTAGGTTGTTATTGTTGTTTTTAGCAAACAGCTGATGCTTCATGGAAAATTTAGTACTTGCTTATGCCTGTTCCATTTATCTTCTAGTGTGTACATTTTCTCTTCTTTATTATCAGGGACACTTCCTGGAAAACTAGATCTCTGTCACTTAGTGGTTTCATGTGTCCCTTCTGTTCCCAGAGTCAGAATCATATGACAGAACAATTGGTTGCTATGGAAATGACTGTACCACCCCAGGCATCAGCCTGTGCCTGAGAAAAAGGAGATGCTGTGTGCATGGGGGGAGGGAGGCTGCAGGGCTCCTGAGCCAGGCGCTTTAGACTAGCGACTGGCCTCTCAGCCTATTTGGTTCCTCTGCCCCTCTTCCTACTCACTACTCTGTAAGACTTCAGTTACCAACACCCCACCACCCCTGCTACCCACCTCACCCACACAGAAAGCCTCCTCTGGCTTCCCTACATCCAAGTCCAAGTTAAAGATCACTTCTTCAATTTCAATGGTTAACTGCCACTCCAGGCCAGCCACCTTCTCCAGTCCTATTCCTAGTGAGTTTGTACTTAATTCATTTGAATCGAATCGCTTACTCACTTGCTTTGTTCCTCGTTCTGTTTGTTTGTTTGTTTGTTTGTTTGTTTTTCTGTTAGCAGGTAGTGCCCAGCCTGTAGGAGCACATCTGGGCTGGTTGGCTGTGTCTTCCCATGGAGGCCAAGCCAAGCGTGGCTGACCACAGGTACCTGTTAATGGCACTCAGAGAAATGGGTGGATCAGCCCCCTGCCTGTCCAGTGACATCTACTCAGTCCTCCTTCATGAGAAATAATAAGCCTGGAACAATAGTCAAATTGGACAGCTCTGGATCTAATTTTGGATATTGGTAGCCCAATGGAAAGAAACAAAATGCTAAAGCTTGAGTTGCCTATAAAGGCCTGATATAATAAGGGAAGAACTAGAAAACAGTGCTTTGTTATTTTAAAGTGTTTATTTATTAACTCATATTTATGTTTCAAGTTCATATTTAGTCTCAGTTGCCTATCACCCAGAAATGTGACTTCCAGGGCTAGTGAGCCCCCTAGGGTTCATGGCAGGCAGGGCCCTTCCGCATTCCCAGAGGAAGATCTGTGTGTGACTACCCTGCCAGCGGCTGGTCTCATAGCTGGGAGCGACCTAACCTCTTCCAGAGTGAGTTTTAGGATGCAATCAAGCTTACAAACATAGGATGTGGATATGAAGTCATCCATTTGTCAAATGGGCTGTGTGCCTACATCCAGAGTGAGATTGGTTTGGTTCCCTAACCCCCTTTCTCTGGAATCTGTTCCCCATCCAGTCCCTGGAGGTGCCACTCAGGCAAGAAGGGGCTGGATGTCAGCATGCCTTGGGTTGGGGGCAGGACCAAGCAAAATGCCACCCCAAGGGCTGGGATGGAAGCGCTGGCTGAGTGTGCAGGCCAGAGCTGTCCAGAGAGAATCCCACAACCCAGTGGCAAGGGTGAGGGTGGCCTCCTCCAAGCCTCTCCCAGGGCTCTGTCCATCCTTGAAGATGGGCACTGCTCCTGGCAAGTGCGACAAGCCAGAGAAGTAATCCTGGCACGAGGACAAGCTTTGGGCTCATATATGTGCACATGTCCAGATAGGAGACACCTGGAGATGGAGGCAGTTTTCTTTATCCCACTCTCAGGGATAGTCCAGTGAGGTGAAGCCAGAGGTGATGCTGGGTGGGCTGCTCTCACCAGGCAAAAGCACAAGCCAAGCTGGCAAGTGACAGACCAGGTGGGCTGCGGCCCACAGGCGAACACCTTGCAGGAGCCAGCTTTGATCCACATGGCAGGGCGGGAATGCCTCTGTCTGTGCCAGGTCAGGAAGGAGCCACCACGCCCCTGCCCTCTGCTGTGCTGCCAGTGTCCTGCCGCCCTGGCTTTCCTATTCTGCCCAACGTGCACCAGTGAGGCTGGAGGAGCCCACTTACACACTTCCACCCCTCTGACTCTCACTCAATCTCAAGGCCCTGGATTCCTGAAAAGAGGGTTTGGATTGTGAAGTTTAGGGTACTTTCTAGCTTTCTGTCCTGGCCATTAGATAGAAGTGTGCGAGTGTGTGTCCCATGGAACAAAAGACCCTCTCTGCTTACATTTTTTGGCATATAATTTGTAATATACATATATACTTGATATATATTTTAGCAGTTGCCAAGGTGCCACAGGCCCTCTCTCCAAAACTGTCACTTTCTGTAGGAAAGGTCAGAATTTGAATTCAGCTACAAGGTGGACCATGAGATGGTACCTGTGATTTGGCTGGTTTGGAGACTGAAACACAGGCTGTTTTAGAACTGATGGGCTTCACAGGCACAATGGGAACTCAAGAAAAGCAAGTACGATGTTCTGGTCATCTGGTGAGATGCTTCGCCTTGTCCAAACACTATTTTATGAGCTCTTCCTGGGAGAAGAGGAAAAAAGCTCAAATAGTAGAACACATAACCAGCCTGAGACCAAGGAGCTCTGACGGCCATTGCTGTTTTCCATTGATAGCCTCGGTCCCCAGTAATAGCAGAGTCACCGTGAGAACCCAAAGGCTCTGGCTGCAGAATGTGTCCCGTAGGCTGCATCTGCCCACAGCCCGGTGCTGCAAACTGTGTCCAGGGGCCTCCTTCACAGCACTTGGAGGAGGACAGGCTTCTGGGGAAGGGGTGGAAGGAGGAAAGCTCTGGGCTGGCTGCTGCTTCTAAATCGGGTCTGGGTGGAGGTGGAGGTAACTGCATTAGGGGAAAGATTGAAAGGTTAATATGAAACCAGCTGATACTGAAAGAGAACAATTAGGGAGGTTAAGGGGCTTAATATTAGATTAATGGCTGCTGGGGGATAAAGTTCACAGCTTCCAGGAAAGAAGTCTGACTCAGAGAAATCGTTTTAGTTGATGGCTCCGGGTCTGATTTGTTGACACTATTTTGTTCCTGGTAACTGAGAAAAAAATTATCGTTCATTCACATAAAATGCATTTTGTTTTCTCCATCTCTTCTGTTCCCTTCCTTCCCCTCCTAGAGGAAAATGTCTGATTTTCCTCAGGACCCAGAATGAGTTTTAAGGCCCACTTGCCAGGAGGCCTTCCCCCACACATCTTTCCTCCCAGCACAGTTCTCCCGCAGCGAGCATTTTAGTCAGCATTGCTTGTATTTTGGGGATAGTTCAGACCCCCAGATGGTTTCACAGGCCAGTGGCTCAGTGAGAGTTTTTGAGACAACAGAAGTTAACCCACATGTGGGGAATCCCTGTGGGTGGGCTTAGGTGGCTGAGGAGACGGGGAAAGACCAGGAATTCCTCCCATGGTTCCAAACCCAGCGCCTCATCCACTTCTCCCTGGAAGGTTTTTAACAAACAAATTCCTGGACCCTGCACAGGTCCAGTTGCGTTAGAACCTTGGAACGAACAGTGTGGGAGTCCACACAGTCTAAAGCTCCTCAGACAATGGGAATGGCTTGGGAACCACGGACTTAGGAGGCGCAGGGAAGAAATGGAAGACAAGAGCCAGCCAGGGACCCCTCAAACCATGCATTTTGGCTGCGTGTGACTTCCTGGCTCCCATCCCAGCCAGTGACCCTCTTGGGGCAGAATTTTTATCTCACTCCTCATTATAATCCCTACGCAGTGCCAGACACATGTAATACATGGGAGCTGAATTAATTTTCAAAATCTCTTTCCTACTTCTGTGTGTCCAGTTTTCAAGTGGGCATTCAGAGGCCTGGCTGGTGGAGACCCAGCCTGTCCCACAGAAAGAGGCATAGGCCCACGACAGCTTAACACACAGGGCCGCAAGACACAGCAGCCTGGAGCTGGGAGAGCCCTTAGAAGCCCCCTAGTCCCTCAGTTTCCAAATTGTGCTTCTTGGCACCTTCAGGTTCCCCAGAAGAACCTCAGGGACAAGTAAGAGAGAAGAGTGGGTGCCTAATGGGAGGGGATACACGGGGACAAGGAGGGGGCCACTGCTGCCACCCTTCAATCAGGCAGCTCTGCTCGCCGTTACTATTGCCATAGCCTCTTAATTGGTTTCCTAGCTTCTGCCCTGATCAACCCCCACCTCAAGCCCTTATTTTTCATCCAGTGTCCACAATGATTAAAAAAAAAAAAAAAGACTACTCATGTCATTCTTCTGTCCAAGACCCTATATGAGGGTCCGGGGTTGTAGCTCAGCAGCACAAGTGCCTGCCTGGCAAGTGCAAGGTCCTGAGTTTGATTTCCAATATCAAATAAAAAAGAGCCTACATGGGGTTCCCACTTCACATGCTGCCCTCCTCCAGATTGCACCCCTACCAAACAGGCTCTTGCCAGGAACCCCTGGGCACTCCGTGTTCCTCTGCCCGAAGCACTTTTCCCAGATTCCTACACATTCCCTCATTCTGACCACCCCATCAGAAATGGTGCCCTGTTCCATCAGCCTCCAGCCCCTTCCTCCCCTCTGTGACTGTCTTCCCTCACAGAGTACAAACTCTACGAGGGTGAGAGATTTGTTTTATTCAGGACTATAACCCCAGCACTAAGAACAGTGCCTGGCATGTAGCAGATATTCAGTAAATAACTGTCTTCTGAATTACTCAGATTGGTTTTGAGTCTAAAATTACTCTGTGCATTTTCCTCTTTACACATTTCTGTCTTTTAAAAACTTCCCGCAGTAAATATGTCTCAGTTTTAGAGTCACCAAGAGCAGTCCCAGTCTTTTCTCCAGGACTGTTCTCTGGGGAGTCATTGTTTGAGAGAATGATTTAAGAGAAAGGGAGGCCCCGCCCGAAGCCCTCTCGAGGGTCTCGGGGGGGCGTCAGGTCTATTCTGATTCCTTGCCCTGTTACAATGCTGGGAAAAACCACTGGCTCCTCACAGTGGTTGCGGGAACTCGGTAGGGCTAAGCAGCCCTGCTTACCTGCCAGGTATCTTGACAGCACGATAAGAGCGCCCCCTCCCTCCCTCCCCACACGCACCCTCTCCCCAGCCCGGTGCACACACAAAGGCAGACGCTTCCAAACCTGCGGCCTCCAGGCACCCTCCATCCGAGCTCTGCGGCTGTGGGCCATTAACTGGCCCAGCTCGCTTTTCCCAGCCAAGGCTCCTCTTCCTGCTCTTTGGGGACCGCTGCTCTGGGGCCTGGTACCTGATGACTCTGTTGTTTATGTGCCTGGATCCAAAAAAAAAAAAGGAGAGAAAGACAAGAAGCCTCATGGTTCTGAAAGCTGTTCTCTGGCCCGATAGCAGCCCTAACCTTGTCTCTGTGTCACAGCACGTGACACCCCAAAGGGCAGGCACTGCATGCACTAGTATTGGAGTTCAGAGAACCCCAAAGCACTGAGTGGAAGCATAGTCTCACATCCTGGAACAATGTAGGACATGCAGAGTGGTAGTCCTGAAACCCACCTAAGACAGACACCTAAAAGAGAGCAAGGAGGCTGCTTTCCCCTCCCTCCTCCAGCCCCAGAGCTCTGCTATGAAAGTCATAAGGAGCCTGAGACCCTGTGGATGGGTCCTGGGGTCCTCTGGCTCCCACCTGTCTTGTTTTGACACATTAGTCAGGTTCGCCACATGCAGGGACAGAGCTGTTTTCCGAGCTAAGGCTTTCGCGGGCTGCACTACCTCATGTGCTGCCTACTTCTGTAAAGAGTCAGACAGTAAACGCTTAGGGCTTGGGAGCCCCACACAGCCTGGTCACTGTCACCTATTCTTTGCCTTTTTCTTACAACCCTATAGAAACGTAAAAACCATTCCTAGCTCAGAGGAAAGCAGGCTGTAAGAGTCAGCACTTTAGCCCAAATTCAGTCCCTGCCTGTTTTTGTAAAATAACACTTGATTGAAACACAGGCACACAGCCGGGCGTGGTGGCGCACGCCTTTAATCCCAGCACTCAGCGGGGCTGAGGTAGGCGGAGTGTTGTGAGTTCGAGGCCGGCTTGGGCTACAAGGCGAGCGCAAGGCCAGCCTGAGCTACATAGTGCGACCCTGCCTCAAAAAACCAGGGCTGGGCGTTTGGCTCAGCAGCTTAAGCGCCTGTCTGGCAGGTGCGAGAGTTCAATCCCCGGTGCCGCAAAAAAAAAAAAAACAAAAACAAAAAAAGAAAGAAAGAAAAAGAAACATAGGCACACTAATCTGCTTATGTATGAGGTGTTGAGACAGGGACTGTAAGGCCAATAAAGCCAAAAATATTCACCACCTGGCTCTTTATAGAAAGCATTTGTCAAGCCCTGCTGCAAAGTAATAATACAAACAACTCACATGTATTCATTCCAGTGTTTAGCGTTTCACATGCACTCATTTCCATTTAATACTGGAAACCATTTCTGAGGTTAGTATTAGCCCCATTTTACACATGAGGAAACATCCAGAGAAGTGAAGGTGTGGTGGTGCACACTTGTAATCCCAGCACTCCGGGAGACTGAGGCAGGAAGATTCTGAGTTTAAGTCCAGTCCAGGCACCTGAGCAACTTTGTGTAACCTTGACTCAAAACAAAAAATTTGAAAAGATCCTGGGTGTAGCCTAGTACAAAGGCCCTCAGTTCAATCCCCAGTACCAGAAACAAAGGGAAAGAAAGGGAAGGCTTGCCCAAGGTTTAAATGGCTAGGGAGTGGCAGAACCAGAGTCCAAGCCCAGAACTCTGACCTGTAATCCAGGACTCTGTGGCCAGACCTTGCTCCTGAAAGAGGGCAACCTCTGTCGGTTGGAATGTATTTCCTGTTCAACTCCGTCAGGCGAGGCGGCAGCAAGGACCGGGGTGCCGGGTCTGAGGGAAGCACAGAGAGCACCGGGGCTGATTCTGCACGGAAACTCAAGGTTCTCCAGGAATCCTGGTGCGCAGAGAACATCACCAAGGGTTTTGCTGCACCAGAGAAAAGACTGGCTGGTGGGCACAAGGCTGGCTCCTCTGAACATTTTACAGAGAGTCACGTCTCTGTGAAGAGCCACCAAGTTGCGGTAGGCTTCCCCACGAGTCCTGGACAGGCCCTGCCTTAGCAGAGTCCCAGGACAGCCATTTCCTCTAGAGCGCAGGAGGCCGAGCCATGATTTGTGTGAGGGAGACCCCCTGTGGGTATTAGTGGTATTGCCACCCCTAAGCGCAGCTCTGCAAACAGCCTCAGGCTCCCAGGGAGTCCAGAGTCCGGCACCTTCCAAACTTTTGTTGCCTTAGTATAACTGCCCTAGTACATAAACTTACAGAAGTGTCCTCCATTTCAAAAGTCGCCCTGCGCGACGCCGCTGCGTGCACGTTCTAACGGTGCTGCTGTGTCACAGGACCCGTTTGGATGGCTCCTTTGGACTCAGCTCTTTGGACTTTCTGTGGGGCAGCTCCTACCTCCCGTGACAGTTTAGCCTTTATGAATCTATTTTGGTTGCCTTCAGTTCAGCTTTGCTCCGGGCACTTATGTTCCACAGTGTAGTCAGTTTGAGTTATTATTTGTAAAATTTTAAGTTTTGAATTGGATATCAATATTATCAATTAGAGTGCCCAACAGATGTCCGGAAAAATCAAGCAATGCATTTCTTTTGAGTTCTTGTGCTAAATTCTTAGCAGCCAGTGATCTGTATAGCCAGCCCCTCTCCTCGGACAAGCAGGGATTCTCCAGTTTGCCACTGACCCCACCGCTCCCCAGTGCTTCTGTGCCTGCCCTGCTATTTGCTCATACTGTTGGCAGTCTTCTGGTTCCTAGAGAAGCTTTGCAGTTATTTCACACATGCAAAGTAGCTGCTGTAACAATAACTGCTGCCACGCGTTGTCACACTGTGCTAAGTCCAGTATGCACATTTTCTTATTCAATCTGGTGAGATAGGTAACATTATTCCCAGTTTACAGGTACACAAACTCAGGGTCAGCAGCAGTGAGCAGCTTGCCCATGATCAGATGGCAAATATCCTCCCTTCACTGTTGTGGCCAGGCAAGCAGACTTGGATTTAATACGTGAAAGAGTGGGAACTCAAGTTATCTCAACAGAATATGCCTTTACGAGCCACAAGGGTTGAACTGAATTTAAATCATGAACATTTGCATTTTACCTTCCCAGAGAATGAACTTTTCTTTTCTCTCTGGCTTAGAGGACATGATGAGCACAGTAAAACCTCCAAACAACTGCTGATCTCAGGCATGAAGGAAGAAAAGTGTCTGCTGGGAAAGACACTGGAAAGTCCCCTCTTTCTTCCTTAGGACCCCGGCCTGGAGCTCCCCTCTGATCCCAGCTGCCCAGTTCTCTGACGTCACCGAAGAGAGCCCCAGGGTGCCGTTTGACAGTGTCTAGGCCTGAATTCCAAAACAGCATTTCACCTTCTGGATTCTCCTCATTCCCTTTGTTTGCCAAAATATCCTCTACTGTGTCTCCTATGTTCAAATACCAGCTAAGTGACTTACAACCTAATGTCATAAGTGACTTGGGAGGTAAGGTGTTAATGGACACATTCTTCCAACAATTACATACTGCGTGTCTATCCTCTCCTCTAAAATCATATGAGGGCTTTCTGTTGCTCGTAGAAGACCAAAAACCAAGTCCTTCACAAGAGCCTTTGTCCCCTGCCCTTCCAGCACCCTCCCCGAGCCTCCACTCAGTGTCTCCTGACCTTCTTCTAGTTCCTCTGTGAGATAGGAATGATATAGGACCTTCAAACGATATAGGGGAAATATAACTCCCAACCTGCTAGATGTCCGATATTCTGAGTTTGTGTTCCCCAAAATTGAAGAATGCATTCTAAGGAACAATGGAGGTTAAGAGTAGTAAATATTTATTGAAGGGGAGAGATACAGCTCCTGAGAGATAGGAGGGCCCAAGTGAGTCGTCAAAGACCCCACTTTTCAGGGAAAGTTTTATAGAGCACAACTATATGGGTTAAGGTTATGAACACCCAACAAGATTATAAGTGTAGCTGCGTAGGTAATATTGATCCAGTGGGGAAGCAAGTCATGCAGCGAGTGTGCATGGAGAGAAAAAAGAGCTTTTCAGGAAGGGATGAGTCTGAGGGTCTGGGTCACCCACTGAGGTGACTGATGTCTATGTAGACTTTATTGGACCAAGTGTTACTACTTATCCTTTGGGGAAACACGTAGGTCTGGTCATTTTGTCTTTATTTTGAGGTCTGGCGCCCAACAGATGTGTCTCCAGCCACAGTTGGAATGAGTTTTCATCTTTTCCCTGACTCTCTCAAGGGCCCAGCCCTATCTGACTGCCTAGAACATTTCTACCTAACTCAGCTGTCTATAATGCCAAGACCCTCATCTCCACCTGCGAAGCTAGGCACAGACCCTGCTCTCTACCAGGAAACCTCTCCCGCACTGTCTCAGACAGTGACTGATTCATTGGCCCTCATGCTGCTGTTCAGCTATGGCTTCATGGAAACACATCGCTAACACACCGCCTTGCTCAGGTCCTGCCACAAGACAGCCGGCACCATGGCCTCTCCTACAGAGAACTCTTCAGGGCTGAGGTCCCACATGTGTTTATGTGAAGAACACACTGCTTCATTGAGAGATGAGTTCCATGATGACGTTGTTCAGGGAGCGTGTGTTTCTGCTCACTTTTGTATCTCTACTACCCAGATGCTTAGTTTGTGTGTGTTGAAGGAAAGTGGGGTGGAGTGGGAGAAAGGGAGTGAGGAAGTTCTATTGCTGATGGTTCCCAACTTACAGCGATTCAGCTCAGGAGTGTTTGACTTGGCAGTGGTGCAAAAGCAGAACCATTCACTAGCAAGTGTGTTTAGGTTTTGATCTTTTTTTAGACTAGTGATACATGGTATGGTCCTCGCTCCTGACCACAGCCTTGTCACTCATGCATCACAAGGGGAAACAACCCATGCTCTCATGCTGTGTGGCTAGGCTGTGAGACTTAGTAGCCTAGTGCTTTCTCAACTTACATTTCCAACTTACGATGGGTTTCTTGGATATAACCCCATTATAAGTCAAGCAACATTCTACAGTTGAAATGGAGACAACCTAAAACCTGTGCCCAAACACATTATGGTTAGTGACACAGCAGAAAGTTGGGCCCCAGTGTCCCGGAAGCACGTTTCCTTTACACCCTATCACCCTTCCTTCTGGGCCTTGG
>RJWM01026947.1:0-27435 GCA_004363535.1 Dasyprocta punctata | reverse complement strand
GTGGAAGGATGCTGTGGAGATACAGACCTCAGCAGGCCACTCCAGGGCCAGAGTGGAAGGATGCTGTGGAGATACAGACCTCAGCAGGCCATTCCAGAGCCAAAGGAAGAAAGATGCTGTGGTTTGGGAGCAACACAACAAGTATTTGGCAAGTGAGCCATGAAATCTCTGGTGCATCGGGAGCTTGAAATTAAGAACAAACTTCAAATGCAGCTGCACTCAGACTAGACTAATGCAAGCCTCCTTGAAAGTCTAATAATAAAAGTTGCACTCATCTTCCAGCATTAAAATATTTACTTATGTATATAATATAGCTGGCTTTTAACAAAAGATTATGAGACATTTCAAAAATTAAGAAAAAGCACAGACAAAGGAAACTCAAAAGCAAGCAAAAGCAGCCTCAGCCACGACCCAGACGTTCGCAGGCTTTCCCTGCATTCATCCTGCAAGGACCTAAGGAAAAAGACCAAGCTCCACTAGAAAGCAGACAGCGTGTGTAATCAGAGGGAGGGTTTCAGTGAGGTGATGGAAACTAAACATAACTGAATGATAGTGGTGGCAGTCTAAAGCACTGCACCAGAGATTTCAACACTGACTTCAGTAAGCACAATAGTGTATTCAACATGGCCTTGAACACTATCAGTGAACCAAAAGACAGACAAAGAGGACATAGTAGACTGAAACGCAAGGTAAAACATTAGCAAAAAAGAAAACAATAACAAAATAGACCAGCCAAGAGTTGTGGGACCACATGAATCAATTCAAACACTTGTAACCGAACCCCAGAAAGCAAAGAGAGTAGGTGAAAGAAGAAGTATTTGGAGGAATAATTGCCAAGATATTTTCCAAAGTCAGTGACAGATATAAACCAGAAATCAAAAGATCTCCAAGAGAAAAAGCAGCAGAAATACTAAATAAACCACAAGTAGGCATATGCTGCTCAAAACCCAGCAAATCAAAGATAAAAGGAAAGCATGAAGACAGAGAAAAATACACCATAGCTACAATGGAAGATGCTAATTACATCAGACTTACCATTAGTAACTAGACAAACAAGAAGACCCTGGAATGACGTTCTGAAATTTGGGAAAAGGAAGGGACTGAAAAGCCAGCATTCTATGTCCCATGAGAATATACTTCAGAAGTAAAGGGGAAGCCTGTGATCCCAGCACTCTGGGAGGCTTAGACAGAAAGATCACAAGTTCAAATCCCCCTAGAAAATTTAGTAACTTAGCAAGATCCTGTCTCAAAATAAAAACACAATGGGCTGGGAGTGTAACACCACGCAGAGACCTTGGGTTCAATTCCCAGGGCTGAAAAAATAAAAGTTAAAGAGAAATGTGACTTTTTCAGACAAATGAAAATTGAAGAAATTTATTGTCAACTCACATATTTTATTTTAAAATTTGTAAAAATTTCTTCAAAAAGGATAGATCTGACAGGAATGTGAACTTTCAAGGAAGTAAAAAATCTCATAAATGGAATAGGTGAAGGTAAAAGAAAGTATTTTTATTATGCTTAATTTATTTAAAGAACTATTTAAAGTAAATGCAATAAAAAGTTTGTGGAATATATAAAAATTTAAAATAATGATGTAAGGAACAGATTGAAAGAACTGGAAATGTATTATAAGGTTCTTATATTACATGAGAAATTGCATAATATTATGTAAGGAAGGAGAATGAATTATTTTTAAAATACACTTGCAATTTTAAAAAAGAGGTTTCAGTCAACAGTGGACATAATTTTTTTAATTGTTCAAATAATACCTAATAAGGCAAAATGGAAAAAAAAGAAGAAGAAAAAGAAGAACAAAACCACTAGAAAGATGTTGGTGAAATTAACAGTCAGTGTTAATGAAATGGTAAGTGTTCATCATAGAATTTAAAAGACAGATTATCAGATTAGGTTATTTAAAAAGTTAATTGCAACTATGAATGCTGTTACACAGTGAGGGCGAGGATGGTAAAAATGAGTTCAGCGAGAAACGAGAGCCTGGTGAGCTCGGCTGCGTGGCGAGTGGATTCCAGGGAGAAGTGCAGTTGTGCTGGGCATTATGTGAGGAGGAACTGGAGGAGTCGAGCAAGCTACCTTTGACTAATAAATGCTGGCAGCTTATTGAAAATAGACCGTAAGGAGATGAACATGGAGCAACAGATGAGACTGGGCGCCTCCTGTGACCACCTCAGTGGGTCGGGGGCTTCCACATAGGAAACCGGAGAGGGCACCACGCTCACTATGACCAAAAAATGAAAAGGAAAGTTAGAGAACCTGAAAGCAGTCAACTTTTCTTTACCCTGTCACACTGTGTAAGTGCAGAATTCTATATGCAGCAAATATAAATTGTTTTTTTAAAAAAGCAAAAAAATTTACTGTCTCTGTAAAACAAAAATAAAATAATCAATTGCCCTTAGACCTGCTTTACAAGATTCATACAAGCAAGTGTTTCAGTTGACACGTCATACCACAGAAAATTTAGATCTACAAATGGTAATACATGCTATGTATATAAAATTAATGAAAGTAAATATAAAATTCATTTCTTTACTTTAACCACTCTTAACAAGTAACTGTTATATGCCAGAATATCAGTAAAGTATGGTATGATTACAACATCATTAAAAGCAAAATTTGTGACAAAAATCACACAAAGAATAAAATATATGAATTGGAGTATATTATTCTTAGATACACAGCAAGTAAGGTGCATCTAAATTCTAATTAATTAATACATACTAAACCCTAGAAAAAAATCACTAAAACTGTTTTGAAAAGACATAAAGCTTCAGCCAATAAGAAAAAAGAATACAGAAACACAAGAACTGAGCACTGTCCAAACAAAGGTAGAGAAAGGAGAACCAAATAAAGTACAATGAAAAAATAGAAGAAAAGATAGTAAGGTGTTAACTTAGGATATGTCTTGTTAAGATATAGTAGAATAGAAAATTTTAATTCAGTGTTATTGTTAACTTTGTTAAATATAGTCTAAGCATTTCGATGAAATATAGAATTAATTGAGAAAAACTGCAATAAATGTATTTTAGATATAAAAATAGTTTAAAATTAAAATATGGAAAACTAGATATCATAAAAGTGCAACTAGAAGAAATTCAGTTAGTCTATATTAATATTTTTAAAATACACAATAGAAAAAAGTGTATTAGCAAAAATAAAGAACATTACATCATGAAAGTGAGATCAACTTTCAAAAAACAAACATGTAAATCTAAAGGCTTATGCCTACATAGGAAGTTTCAATATGGATTAAGCAGAAATGGACAGACCCAAAAAGAGAAACAAACCCATAAATATGCATGGAGACTCTGACATGTATCTCCCAGAAGTTCACAAACTAAAAAGAAAAGCAGTAAGATTATAAATGACCTGAATAGCATTCCAAATCAACTTGAACAAATTCACATTTATCGAATACTATGTCCCCAAAAAACAGCATATACATTCATTACAAATATGAATGGAGCATCCACCAAGTACCAGCTTAATTTAGGACGAAGAAAAAGCAAACCTTAACAACAAATGCTTAAAAATTTAAATGGGCCAATGTGGCTTCATAAAAGATACTAGAACTAAAAGAGAAATCAAGATATTTCATAGATCTGCAAATATCTGGAAAGTAAATACATTTTTAGCCAGTGAGTAGAAGAAGAATGTATGAAGAATTTTAGAAAATAGTTTGAAATGAATAACAATAAAAGCATAGCACATGAAAAATTTTGCTGTACAGAATGCAGCTAAAACAATATTTAGAGGAAAATGTATAATGTTAATTATTTATAGCAGAAGAAAAATCTCAAATCATTGAGTAGAATACCTTAAGAAACTAAATAAAAATCAAATTAAATACAAAACAAGAAAGAAAATAGTAGTGATGTGACAGAAATCAATGAAATTGAGAATTCTGAGTCTATCCCCCAAAACAGAAATAATCATTGAAACAAAAGCTGGAAAACATTAATACAATTAATAACCCTCTAGCCAGACTGACCAAAAGTATTAAAAGTACACATGACTTTCAATTTTTAGGATGAAATAAGACATCACTACAGATTCTACAGACACTGAGAATCATAATACGATATTGCCAACTTTCTGCCCATAAATTTTACATGTAACTCAGATGGTAAAATATCTGCTAATTAAATTTGTGGCAAATGCATTTTATACAAAAAAAAAGATTGGTTTCATTGTTGAATTCTAACAAATATTTATGAGAAAAATAACAAAAATTCTATGCACATATTTTCAGTATATAGAAATTAGGTTCACTTCTCAGTTCCCTCAAGTAGCTCATTGTTACCATGATAAAATAAATCCAAGGCAATGACATTGTAGTACAGTAAAACTAAATACCAATATTCCACATGAATATAAACAGAAAAATCCTAGTCAACATAGCATCAAGTCAATTCCAACAACCCATAAAAAGACAATGCTTCATCATCAAGTATAATTTGGTTCAACAGGCAAAATTCAGTCAGCATTTTCATTTGCTTAATGGGCAACATAAATAAAATCATATGAACCTTTCATTAAGCAAATGGAAATCTGTCACAACATTCATTATCCTTTTATGGTAAAAAAAAAAATCTCAGTGAACTGGGAATAGAAAGAAACTTTATATTTGCTAAAGGACATTTACAAAATAACCTAAACTTGTACTATACACATTGATGAAGGGCTCAATACTTCTCTCTGAAAATGAAAACAACTCAAGAATATCTGTCCTGCAGCCCTTTTTTTTTTTTTTTTCCCTTTCACTTGGTCTTTTTGAGACAGGGTCTCATTATGGAATTCAGGCTGGCCTTGAACTCACTTTATAGTCCAGGCTTGCCTTGAATTTACAGTCATCCTCCTGCCTCAGCCTCCTGAGTGCTGAGATTACAGGCAGGTGCCACCAGGTCTGGCTGTTTCTGCCATTTTTATTTGCCACTTTTAAATAAAGTTCCTGGTCAGAGTAGTAAAGCAAGAAAAAGAAATAGCAGCATACAACATGGAAGAAGAAATGCAACTATTTCTATGCATGCAGAACAAGCAGATTGAACAGTATAAAATAAATTCTAGCATAAGTAAATTTACCAAAGTCTGAGGCAATGTTAACTTACCAATATTCAACATGACTTCCATATATAGTTGGCAGGCAGAATCTAAAATTTATATAGAATTTTCAGGGGCTATTCAGGAAAAAAAAAGCAAAGTTAATGAACTCAAACCATCTGATAATTTAATGTTATAGTGGTAAAGTCACTGTCATTGGGAAAAAGATAAAATAGAATAAAGTACTGAGGAATAGACTCACACAACTATTATGAACTGACTTTGACAAAGGTGGAAATACAATTTGATGAAGAAAGGATAATGCTTCAAATAAATATTGAAAGGTTTGGATATCTATACCAAAAAGATTTGGAAAAGAAAAAACTTGAACCATATTTTAAACTCTTGCAAAAAAATCTCAAGCAAGATCATAGACATAAATGTAAAATCTAAAACTCTGAAACTTCTAAAACACAAGATCTTGATTTAGACAAAGATTTGTGATATATGATACCAAAGACACATCAATAAAAAATTTTATATTTCATTTCATTGAAATTAAATACTTGATTTTCAAAGGATACCTTTAAGTGAGTGAAAATAACAAGACATGTATTAGAAAAGTAGTTTTAGTTCATGCATCTCATAAAGGGCCTGTATCCAAACTATATATATAAAAACTCAAAACTCAATTACAATAAAATGATAAACTCAATGTAAGTAATAGACAAAAGTTTTAAAAGAAACACTTCACTACACAAAATATACAGATTGCAAATGGAACAAGTTACACATGCAAAAATGGTCAACATAATTAATCATAAGGTGCAAATTAAACACCAATAAAAATCTGTTTCAAGGCCAACCCCTCCATGTGACAACACTGTGACAGAATGTTTCTCACAGTTGTCTCATACTAGTCCCCCAAACTATGGATATTTTACACTTTAAATGGCTTATAACCTTAAAATTTTCTCAACTACAGAAGCAAAGTCTGACTCCATCTCTCGATTTTGGGTTTGGCTCTATGACTTACTTCTACCCCGGGAATCCTCATGGGTGTGATATGGTCAAAGCCCTGAACAGCTGCTCATCTTACTCTTTTGGGCCTCTGGTGTTACCAGGAACAGAACTTGCTATAGCTGGCCTGATAGTGTCCAGAAGAAGAAAAGAGACTGACAGAACAGACCTCTACCCCAACTGGCCAATCCTCAATCAGTCCACAGAGATGAATGCTTGTTTTAATTAACTGAGTTTGGGAGTTCTTTGCTATGTAGTACATCTGTAGTTGGCCAGTAATGATGAGTAGCTCAGGATGTAGAGGAAATGATTAGTATGGAATACAGTACATTGTGGTTGAATAAGAAATCACATATTAGAAATGTGGATCTACCTGTTATTAGGCCATAAACAAGCTTTTAAACTCTCTTAGCCCTTGTTTCTTTGTTAAATTGGATGCTCTTATGCAACTGTGTGAACAGTAGATCTAATGCAATATACCTAGAAAATAATGAAATTTTTGTATACAAAAAATGTAACTACCTGGCAGGATTTGGAATGAACCAGGAAGGCCTTTGGATCTCATCAATTCCATGAATAAGTAAGAAGAAGGGGAACAAGCGTTTATTATTTATTTATTTATTTATTTATTTAGTGGCACCAGGGATTGAACTCACAACCTCACATCTGCCAGGGTAGGTGCTTAAGCCACTGAGCCAAACTCCCAGCCCTAGTTTTTTGAGGCAGGGTCGCACTGTGTAGCTCAGGCCAGCCTTGCTCACGTTGTAGCCCAAACTGGCCTCGAACTCACAATGCTCCACCTACCTCAGCCTCCTGAGTGCTGGGATTAAAGGCGTGCACCACCACGCCCGGCTCAACAAGCGTTTATTGACTTAACCCTCACGTTGGATTTCTGATAGACTCCCGGGTGGGACGGCAGAACAAATCTTCCCTATTGCAGGGTCGCGTGAAGTCAATTCATGCATCAATCTTCTTGAAAAGTAAGATATAAAAGTGACTGTAGATCAAGCGTCACAAGTCCGCCCTCGGAGCTGGCAGTGCTGACTTGTGGTGGCCACTGCCCAATAGCCCAGCAATGGGCTCTTCAGCTCACACGCTGCCCTGTAGCGTGACGGAAGGACTCTGGCTCTAACTGATGAACTTACCCGAAATGCGACCTTTGCAACAATCCTTCCTTCGAATGTTACTCAGTGTGTTCTGGGGACTATTTACTGAGTCCTGTATTTAAAGCTGTCTTAAGACTTTTGAATTGAATAAAGATTCATCTTTAACCTATTCATATATTCCTGTGTATCTTCAGAAAAGTATAATAAAGGCTATCTACATACATATACATGTATATATATATATATACCATGCAGTGCTATCTACCTTTACTGAATGTGAAAACATTTTTCTAAGGTATATCTTATGGTTGTGATTTTGAGAACATACCTAGCCAAACACCAGGACAGTCAGTAAAATTTGAGTTTAAAAAAATTTTTTATTTTCTCAATAGGCATAAAACACAATAATAGTCAGTAGAGAGAGAAATTTGAATTACTCCTACCATTAAGGGAAAGGACAATAATCAGTGGCCTTAGGTCTGGAAAAAATCATAAGTGTGATGAAAATTAGACTGTTTTGAGAATATTTAGGTATAATGTCTACAATTTATTAGGCATCTCATAAGTTTCAGACAGACTACAATGAACTATGCAGACACCCTTTTCACACATTTCTCTTATTACAACCTTAAGAAATAAAGATTATCACCTCCATTTCACAGTTAAGAAAATTCAGTGTTTTGAACATTTCTTGAGGTTGCATAAGTAAACAGAAGAAGATGTACAGCAGTAATTTCAGCAATTTCCTCACTTTTGGCTCCTGGACTTGTGTCATTAAACTCACTCAAGTGCAGAATTTCAACTCAAACTTTCCAATTAGTTGACTGTGATAATTCAGCACACACACACACACACACACACCCCAAGATTATGTCTAACAAAAAGTGAGTCTTGAAAGGATTGACTTCCTTCCAAATCATTCAATTGGACCTCAGAACAAATCTCAATTGCAGTTATACAAATACAGAATATCCAGTACCAGTGAGACAAAATTTACACTCTTTCATTCACCTACAAGGCATGTAAAGAAGCAGAAATCATAATCCTGAGTGAGAAGAAAGATCGGCTGTTAAAATCAAATATGGAAATGACTCTGGTGTACAATTAGCAAATAAAGACATCAAAAAAATTAAATGATCGTATCCTATATATTCAAGAAGGCAGAAGAATGCTTCGACCTGAAAATATTAAAACAAATCGAATCAACCTTCCAGTAATGTCTAAAATGAAAAATTCACTAGATAGAATTAAAAGCTATTTAGACACTTCAGAACAAAAACATATTGTGCTAAATCTATCCAAAGTAAAATGCTGACAGAAAAAGACTACGAAAAACTGAAGTGAAAAAAATGCACTGTGGGACAGTTTTGAGTAGCATAAAATGTATAACTGAAGCCTCTATAAAAGAAGGAACATGAAGAAAAAGACATTATGAAAAAGGAACTAACAGGATGATAGAATTTTTATTCGATACAGTGCATGCTGGAAAACGGTGGTGCCACATCTCTGAAGGACTCAAAACAAACAAACAAACAAAAAAGAAAAAAGAAGAAAAAGAAAAAAAAAAAAAACCTAAGTCTTTACCCAGGAAAGATATGTTTCAAAATTAAAGTTTTTCTGTGTAAAGCATGAGGGCATTTATCACCACGAGACTTCCAGCTGAGAAATGTTTAAGGAAGTCCTCTGGACAGAAGGAAAAAGGAAAGGAATCGCCAAGAAATAATGAGAAGCAGTAGAAACCCTGGCGAGGGCTCACCGCAGCGTGCTGAGGGTAGGAGAGGCTGGGAATGTTTTGTTGTTGTTGTTTTGTTGTGTGTGTTTTGTTTTGTTTTGTTTTGCTTTGCTTTGTTTTTGGTTTTTGGTTTAGTTTTGTACTGGGGATCGAACTCACAACCCCATGCTGTGCCATTGGGCTATAAGGTCGGGAAGTTAAAAATGGGCCAGACACTTCCTTGATCTCTGCCCTGGCAGGCGGGGCCTTCCTGCTGCTCCTCCGAAGGAGCACAAGTGTCTGGAGCGGCAGGAGCCGTAGAGGGGCACCGCGGCTGACGGCTGAGCTGCCCCTCCAGCTGGACGGACCCAGGGAGCTGCCCAAAGGGCGCCCTGGGGGGCGAGGGGCAGGAGAACACCGGGGGGCTACCACAGCCCCTGTCAGGGGACCCTGGGAGAGTGAAGGCAAGCGCTGAGGAGGGGCGCGACCGCTGCTGGGCAGCCACAGCGCCCTCCGACCTCACAGGACTGGGGTGAGTCGGGCTCTTCCTCCGTCTCGCTTCACCTCAGCATAAAAATGCTAAACACTCTGGTATAAATCCAAGAAAATGTACTTAAATCCATGTGTGGAAAACACCGATAAATTAAAAACCTCAGAGAACAGCCAAGTTCGCATCGGGAAAACCAGCATGAAAATCTTCTTCAGGAGAATCAACAGTAAACCGTCTTCCCCTCCAGCTCTCCTTTAATGCTGTTGGCAGCAGTCCTCGGGTGGGCCCTCCACACCCAGCGCCATGCTGACTCAGATCAGCTGGGTGTTAAAAGCTGACCCCTAGTTAATCCACTGCAATACCTGTCACTTTCTTCGCATTGAGACCCAACAACCAACATCTACAACTTAAGGGAGGAGAGGTTTATTTTGGCTCACAGTTTCAGAAGTTTTAGTCCATAACTGTGAGACTCAAACACAGCAACAGGGTGGTGAAAGGCCTGATGTAAAGGAAATCTGCTCACATCATGATGGCCAGGAAGTAGAGAAGGAGGGGCCAAGGAGTGAGACATACCATTCCAGGCCACGACCCAGTGCACAACTTCTAACCCAGGCCCAATCTTCTAACCACAAGCCAGCTATGAACTCATCTACTGATGAGTGTAGCATGCCCCTGATTCCAAACGCATGAGGGTTTGGAGGAGCACCCCAGATCTAAACCTAATATTTCACCCCTGGCTCTACAGGCTCTACAAATACTCAACTCTTATACAAAATGCATTTAGTTCATCTGTAAGAGTAGCCAAAGTGTTTACAGCTCCAGCATTAGTGAAAAACCCAAATCTAAATTCTCCTCTGAGTCTCAAGGCAAACCTTTAGCTGTGAATCCCTGTAAAAATAAAAAAAGAGAGTTAAACACTTCCAACACTCAATGGCACACAATGGCATTTGGTAAATATTCCAATTGCAAAATGGAGAAGTGGAATGGAAGGGAATCAGGCCAAAGCATGACTGAAGCTCAGCAGGGCAAACATTAAATCCTGTTGTTCCATATCCAGCACCCACGGCAAGTGGCAGTAAGATGCAAACTCCAAAGGGCTTGGGCACACGATCCCTACAGCATTCTCAGATGCATCCCCATGATCTCTCTCTCTCTCTCTCTCTCTCTCTCTCTCTCTCAGGTTTCAAGTATTTTTTGTTGATCCATTAGTGCTGATCACAGAAAAAGATTAAGATTCCTGATTAGGCACACCCAACAGCACAGCCAATGGTATTTTTTAAGCTTGATAGGGTGATATAATCTTGACCATGGTAAAGAAGTATCATTTTGTGATCTCCAAGGGGGTAAATGTGCTACAGGTCATGTGCAGTTCTTTACAGTCCCCCCTTGGCCCTCCTCCAGTGTCTCCTCTTGGAGCTTCACCTGATTTTATTACCAGTCTTCCTCTGTATCCATTGAGGAATGGAACAATTCTGCTTTTGCTTCTTGGTCAGGAATTGTTTGATTCTGAAAGCCTTGTGAGAAGTCATGGCTAGGCTCAGAGGCAAGAGCATGCACTCCATGGTGGACAGAAGCAGAAGAGATCATGGCTTCTTTCTTAGACTGACTGTACTCACTATCTGTGGTCCTCCTCAGTAGGCACTTCACATTATTTTCATTTCCACCTTCTTGGAATCTCCACTGTACTTGTAGCTTCATTCTTACAACTTTGCTCACTGCCCTCTCAGGGACACACTGGCTAGTCTCCCAGGTCTTTTGAAATCTGAGTAGAAACTTCCCTGACCCCATAGCTCTTCCATTCTATAGGTCTATAAAAACAGCAAAAGTCTTCCACCAGCTCAAGCAGTGGTTGGGTCCCCTTGGGTCATGACTGTAGAGGCCTCAGTACAACAGGATGACTGATTACTATGAAATAAACCCCCAGGAGCCCCCTTTTTCAGAAAGGTGCCCTGTGTCTCTCTTCTCAAAGCAACATCTTATAAAGTTTACTTTTACTCTTTTACACTCTTGACCCAGTTAAAGGTGGGGTCATGCTGATTTCTGAGATGACCTCAAGTCATCTATCTGAATGTCCTGATGCAATGTACTTGACATCTCTTTTCAGCAGCTAAGCTCTTCTTTACCCCAGCTCTGTAGGCACTTTCTTTCTGTTGAAATTGCAAACATGTGAAATGGGCTTTTTGCTTCTGATTCTTTCTGTAAATATAGCTAAAAGCAGCCAGATGTACACATATTATATTCTGAATATTTGAATGCCTTGAAAGTCTTCTACTAGATTAGCTAGTCCAGTGTCAGCTTAGGCAAAGTATCAACATTGGCAAAATGTAGACATGTTTTTGCCAGAACATGACACAGATGGTCTCAAGTCGAATTAGCAATGGAGTCCTTGTTCCTGACTGAAACCTCCCGACCTGATTTTCATATTCATATTTCTGTCAGCATTCCAGTCTTCTGAAGATCTGACCAGAATCACAGTCTTTGTTCACCCTGCTTATAACATTCTCTGACTTCTCTAACCAGCATCTCCCAATCTTTCCAAACTCTTCCATGAGCCAGTTCCAAAGGCTTCTACATCACATGGTCAGGTAGAATCATGGCAGTGACCCCACTGCTGGTATCAAATCTGTCTAAGTCACTTTTCCAGCACTGGGACACCTGCAACTTAAAAGAGGAGAGGTTTCTTTTACCTCACAGTTTCAGAAGCTTTAGTTTACAATTGTCAGGCTCAAATGTGGAAGTGGCATGGCGGGAGGGCTTGCTACGGAGGAAAACTGTGCCTGTCGTGGCACGTAGGAAGCAGAGAGTGAAAGGAAGAGGAGAGAGGGAGATACACCCTTCAGGTCATGCCCGATGCGCCTCCTCTCCTAACCAGGACCCACCTCCTGACAGCAAATCAGCTATGAGCTCATCAGTGGAACAATCCACTGATGGAATAACCCACTGATGCATGCAGCATCCCCATGGTCCAATCGTGGGGTTTGGGGTGATACCCTACATCTATACCATAGCAATGAAGAAAGGCTGGAAATGATTGAAGTGAAATAAGAAACACACTTGGAGCAAGTGTGCTAACTTCTCTGAACCTGAATTCTCCCCTTTATGGAAAATATAACATAGTATCTACTTACAGCCTTTGAAGGATTAAATGCCATTTTCAGCTGGCACCACGTGATTCTCACACAAGTGTGGCAGGTGTTGGTGTAACTCTTTTTCCATGCCATCAAATAGAGATGGCCACAAAGTAGGTCACCAGACCATGTCTGTGGCACCAATCAGAACAGAAGCAAAGGGCACAAAGTTCCAGGGCACATGGTTCTGAGAGGGCCTTCGCTGAGGTGCGGAACACAAAGGACTCAGTCCCAACCCTGAGTCATTACTGCAGATGGGAAGCAGCTCATGTCAGTGGCAAATGGTATACAGTTTACAGTTTATAGCAAATGGAAGGTCTCACCAACAATACACCTCTGTGAAATCTTGAGAGAAATGACTAAGCCAGTCCAAGTAATGATAATTTCAAGAGTGGAGGACAATATTTGTACATTCTTATAATTGGTTCATAATGACCAATATGATTGCAACATTGACTGTTCAGATTGCTTGAAAGTAAGTGTCACAAGGATCAGATAAGGGTCTCATGTCTGCTCAGTACAACTAACACAATGTTTAATTAGCAGTGAATGACTACCTTACTGTAACTGGAATCCGATTTGTAGGCAGCCTGCAAGCCATTGCCATGCACTTCTCTTACTAAGTAGGTTCAAATGTTTTTGCTTTTTTCTGTTTTTGTTGTACTAGAATGAACCCAAAGCCATCACATCGAGTTATCTTCCCAGTCATTATTTTACTTTTGTTTTGTTTTGTTTTTTGTTTTTGTTTTTTTGGAGATAGAGTCTCACTAAGTTGCTAAATTGCCCAAACTGAGCTTGAACTTGTAGTCTCTGGTCTCAGTCTTCTATAAGGTTAGGATTACAAGAATATACCACTATATCCTGCTATCAAAAATTTTTTGACAAGAAAAACAATTTCACCAAATTAAGAAACCAAATTCTTTCATTGAAGCTCACAGATTTCTTTGATAAAACCCCACAGTTTTGCTCCAGACATATTTTTAACATCTTACTCTCTTATACTCTGATTTCACTATGTATAAGTGGATTATGCATGCAACTTTTGCCATAGAGCAAAATTATGTTCTTCTTTTCAGAAAATTATTTTCAGTTTCAATCAATCTGGGTTCCTCTACCTGGCCTTAAGGACAGAGAATCAACCAATCTGAGACTGAAAATAGTAAAAAACAAAAAATTCATAAGACTATGCACAGATTTTTGTCATTATTCCCATAATAACACATGACAGCAATGATTTATGCAACATTTGTGTTAAATTAGGTATTATGAGTAATCTAGAAGTAATTTAAAATATAAGGATGGATTGTGTAGATGATATGCAAATATGCAGAAGTTTTTATAAGAGATTTCAACATACACATTTTGGTATCCACAAGAGTCACAGAAAAAAATGCCTTATAAATAAAGATAAATGATTGTGTGTCTATTTACTCATTAATAAATATTTCTGGAGTAAATTACTTTGTCTCCAAAGATGGGATATTAGTAACTTTCTGTTACTGGGTCAAAGTAACCAACACCTACAATTTAAAGGAGGAGAGTTCTGTTTTGACCCACTGTTTCAATCCATGGTCATCTGACACAAAGGCAGAAACACAGAGAGGCCTGGTAGAGGAAAAGTTGCTCCACCCATGGCAGGAAACAGGAGGGCAAGTGGTTGGGGGCGTGATTACATCCTTCTAGATTATACCCACAGTGACCCAACTCCAACCAGTGCAGTGCAACTTCTAACAGTGCATTTAGCTAGTGAACTTATCAATGAACAAATCCACTGATTAGTGCAGCACCCTCATGATCCAACCATCTTCCACACAGGACATTTTAGACCTGTGTCATTACAGATGGAAAGATCAATAAGACATAGTCATGAGTTTGAGGAAGTCTTTAGTTGAATGAGAAGACTAAGTATTGTCAATGGCAAGAGGTACATTCAAAGTAGATTTAAACACGAAGAAAGCAGTGGTGAATAATTCCTGGAAATTCTGTGTATCACCCACCTCCTCAGCCCACCGACTCAGTAGCCACCATCTCTGATAGGACCCTGCTACGGAGGCGGGATCAGACTGAGAACAGCTAGCAGGCACTCTGTGTCCATCATGCTCCTATGAAAACTGTGTGGGCTAAAAAAAAAAAAAAAAATGAAAACCTTTCAGCAGACCCAGGCAATTATCCTGACAAAGCTGTAAGAAAAAGGAAAAGATGACCAGAGGGAGGAGGAGGGAAACAAGGAAGATCTTCCACAGGCAACTGCTTTCTGCCATTGCCCACAAAGGACAGAACAGTTTCCCTAGGTGCCAGTCTGGTTTACAGAGGTTTTTCTTCATCAGTCATTTTATGTGGAGATGAAATGTATCCCCTCTTAGGGTACTTTATAACGCAAAAGAGATCGAAATAGCTTTGAGTAAAGAAGCTATTCTCTTTCATCAAATGAGCAAAGTAGCCTAATTTTCTCAATGTGCTCTTGAGTGCTTCTGTGCTCTTTAGTCTAATGGCTTTATTCTAAAAACTCTTTGTTTTTATGCTGGTATGTGAACTGGGAAATTGGCATAAATTCAATTAAGCAGGCATTTTTTGAGAAACCATTATGAGCTATACACTGTTCCAGAAACCAGAGTCAATTCTAAGTGTCGGGTGCTCTTGCTGAATATCACACGTCCTCTTAAAGAAGATGACCACCTGAGTGACGATGTGCTGCAACAAAGAAACTGCCTTGCAATAAATATGATTTGATCAGTGCAGTAATAAAACCCTACTAACAGATATAAGTGACATAGATGACAAGAGAAGCGACCATCAAGAGTGGCAGAGGAGGATTTCTAGAGAAGAAGTCTACCTGATAGCAGTTACACATGGGTAAAGAGTGAGATCACAGCAGTAGTGGACTAGGGTGCCTCACACAATGATCCCTCTCCTGAGACAGTGTTCTAGTTGGCCAGAGCTAAGAAAATAAACTGTTTTGGAATCCCAAAATCTAATTAATATCTCTCATGGATACAGATGTAGAAATCCCCCACAAAGTACTATCAAACTGAATCCAGACATATACTAAAATCACTATGCACAATTACAAAGTGAGATTTATTCCCTTAATTAAGATGGTTTGCCATGTTATGATACATTAATAGAAAGTAGTGCAACCACAGAATCAACAATAAATGCAAAAAAAGAAAAGAAGAATTTGACAAAATCCAGCAATGACTCATGCAAAAGTACCCCCAAAACTAACAGCAAACAAAAATTTTCTCAGTATGCCAAACGAATTTATGAAAACTCTTCAGTTAATATCAAAATCAGTGATAGAAACCTGAGTGAAAGCAATGGTCTTGAACAGCCAAGAAAGTCAAAAAGAGGAACAAAATTTTCAGATTTATATATCCACATTTCAAAATTTACTGCAAGGTACAATAATCAAAGCAGTTTGGGACTGGCATAAGCATAGATATTCAGACTGATACGATAGAATGGAAAATTCTAAAATAAAGCCATACAACTATAGTCCATTGATTCGCAATATGGGTATTGTTATACATTCAATGAAAAAGAAATAGTCTTTTCAGTGAATGGTACTGGAACACCTGGATACCCAGGTGCAAAACAGTGAAGTTGGACCCACACCTCAAGCCACATATAAAAGTTAACTCAAGGTCAAATTCCTAAACGTAAGAGCTAAAACTGTAAAATTTGTAAAAGTAAACCTATCAGTAAATCTTTACACCTCTTGATTTTTCACTGGATTCTTTGACAAAATACGATACCAGAACAACAAGCAACAAAAGAAAAAAATACGTAAATGGACTTCATCAAAGTGAAAACACCTACCTCAAATGATACTATCAAGTAACAAAAAAGATCACTTATAAAAGGGAAGGTGATATTTGAAAATGATATAGCTGATAAGTGTGTACTATTCAAAATATGTTAAAAAACACAATTCAAAACAACAAAACAATTTAAAATGTGGAAAGGAATGAGTAGGTATTTCTCCATAAACACACACAATCAGCCAATAAATGCCAAAGGATGTTCGACATCATTAATGCAGGTAATAGAGGTAAATACAAATCAATACCACAGTTAAATATTCTACTTCACATACACTAGGTTGTGGTTGTGGTGATACACCTTGTCAACAGGATGAAGGAGAAAAACCACATGATAATCACAATAAATATTAAAAAGCATTAGATAAAGTTCAACATTACTGCATGATAAAAACTCTGAACAAGTTACATACAATATATAAAGAACATGCCTCAACATATAAAGGACATTTATAATAAGCCAACAATTAACATACTAAATGAAGAAAAGCTGAAAGATTACTCTCCAAGATCTGGAACAAGACAGTGATGTACACCTTTATCACTTTTATATAACTTAGTACTGCCACTCCTAGTCTGAGCAGTCAGACAGGAGAAAGAAATAAGGGACATTCAAGTTGAAAATCTGAAGTCAAATTGTCACTGTTTGCAGGTGACATGATCTTATATGCAAAAAAACCTCCTCCATTAAAAAAAAACCCTACTTGAACTAATATATAAATTTACCAAAGTTGTGGGATACAAAATCAACCTACAAAAATCAGGAGCATTGACATATACTAATAGTGAATTATCTAGAACAAAAGTGAGGAAGAAATCCCATTTCAAATAGCTACCAATCAGAACCACTTAGGAATAACTTTAACCAAAGTGACAAAACACTTCTACAATAAAAACTATAACATAATAGTGAAAGAAATTGAAGAGTTCACAAAAGAGTGGAAAGACATCCCATGATCAAGAATTATAAGAATGAATACTAATAAAACAGTCATACTACCCAGAGTGATTGATAGATCAATACAATCACTATCAGAATACCAATGATATTCCTCACAGAACTAGAAAAAAATCCTTAAAACACATACAAAATAAACCTGAAGAGTCAAATCAATCTTGAACAAAAAGAACAAAGTAAGATTCCAGATGTGGTAGTATATGCCAGTATTCTGGAGGCTGAGGAAGGAAGATTTCAAGTTCAAGGCCAGCCAGGGTTAAATGAAGAGTTCAAGACTAGCCTGGACTATATGGTAAGACCCTGTATCAAATAGCAAATAAATACATAAATAAATAAATAAAGTATGAGTAATTACATGATCTGTCTTCAGAATATACCACAAAACTATAGTACTCAAAAGAACATGGCATTAGCCTAAAAACACACATAGATCAACAAAACACAATAGAGAAAAAAGAAGTCAAATGATGGATTGACAGCTAATATAGCTCCAATAAAAGTGCAAGAATACACATAGAAGAAAGAAAAAAGTGTTCAGCAAATGGGGCTGGGAAAATTGTATATCCACACAGAGAACGATGAAACTAAATACTTATGCACAAATCAATCAAAATGGATTAAAAATTTCAATATTATATCCTAAACTATGAATTGCTAGAAAAGCATTGGGGAAATTCTTTTGGACATTAGATTGGAATTTAGTCAAGGTTTTTTTGGAAAAGGAGGCACTGCTGCTGCTTGCTGCTTGTTGCTGCCTCTTCCCTGCCCTGCCATAGGCTACTTCTCCTCTAATAACCCCTCTGTCATACTGACCTGCCTTGGAGTCAACTGATGGTGGACTGAAACTTCTATGAACTGTGACCTGGAGTAAAACTTTTCTCCTTTAACTGATATCCCAGCAATGAGAAAGTAACTAAAACAGTGGTATATTATTGTTTCTTAGAGGTTGTTGACATTCAATTTGCATTCAGAGTTGTAATTGATACTGATTTTATGAGTATATCCAAGATGACATAGCTGTTGCTACTAATTGATTTTCCTTGGGATGCCAGTATTTGAATTGCTTTGGGTCATTAAAAATCTTATGACTTTTTTTTGGTTTTTTTGGTACCAGAAATCAAGCTCAGGACCCTGCGTTTGAATGGCAGGTGCTGTGCCACTGAGCTAAATCCCAGACCCTTTTCTTATTCCTGAAGAACTGAACACTGCACCAAATATGCTGCAACCTTTCATTCCAAGTAAGTCGAGATGGTTGGCTCCTGGGACAGCCAATAGTTAGCTACAGTCAGAGGACACCATTAAATATTATACATTAGCTAAAGTCTCCATACTAGCAACAAAGGACTCCTTTATAAGCAACCTAAAAGCCTCAACATACACAAAAAATTATCAAACAACAACAAAATATAAAAACATGGACAAGCCAAAAAATGCCTTAATAAACTCCAGCTCCACTAAATATTATTTATGTTGCACTGAACAGGAAGAAACCAAAAGCCATACATCTTAATTATTCAAAATGATATCAAAGGAGATAATAAAACAGATGAATAAGGCATTTGGCAAGTTCACGAAGATATAAGTCAACTGATACTGGGCCAAGTAGCAAAATAATCAGTGAGTTTACAGAAGACACTAAAAAGCTACACACGTAAACAAAATACTCTAAAACATCAATGATAGCACATAAAAGAATTAGAGCTCTTAAAAAGGCTCCAAATAGAAATTCAGGAGATTAAAAATTCCACGGAAAGCATGAGCAATATGAGGTCAGAGACTCAGAACTAGAAGACAGGAGTGCTGTTGGTGACCAATTAAACAGCAATTCCTTAAAAGCAGCAAAAGAACATGAAAATTTATCCAACATTTCTTAGATGATGTGAATAACACTTATCTAAGATTACTTGAAATTAATAAAAATTCAAAAGATACAGTACAAATGGCATCTAAAAAGTGTTTATTGAAATAATGCAAAAAACTTTTCATGTCATTGAAATGAATTTAACATACAGATAAGTGAGGCATATAAGACCCCAAATACCCGCAATCAGAAAAGAATCTTTCCATGTTACATCATAGTCAAAATCCCAGAAGTGCAACAGAAGAATAGAATCTTAAAAGCAGTTAGAGAATTGCAAGAAATCACTTATAAAGGTAAACCTATTAGAGTTGTAAGATTCTTCTCTGCAGAAACTTTGAAGGCCAGGAGAGTTTGGTGCCCTAAAAGAAAACAAAATTTCCACCCATATATCTTGTAAAACTAGCTTACAAAATTAAAAAAGAAATAAGATATTTTCATGATATAAAGTACTTAAAAAATTCATGACCAGCAAACTAGCACCCCAAAAACTTTTCAAGGGTATCATAGAGACAATGTAGCTAACAATGACAAAAGTTTTAATAGAATAAATAGAAACAGGATGAGCAGTTAAGGCAGGAAAGATAAGGAATCAATGACAGAAAAACAAGCCAATCATTGGATTTTCAGTAACTATCAGTAATAACTTCCAGTGTGAATGGTCTCAATTCCCCAATCAAAAGATCCAGACTGGTAGAATGGGTCAGAAACAAAATCCAGTGGTATGCTATATACAAGAAACACATTTAACCCCAAAATAAACTCATACACTAAAAATCAAGGGATAGAAAACAATATTTATCCAAAAAGGAACTACAGACCAAAATCTTTAATGAATATAAATGTAAAATTCCTCAGAAAGATACTAGGAAATAGAATGCAATGCATTATCAAATAGATCTCACACCATAGCAAAATAAGCTTTATCCCAGGAATGCAAGGATGGTTCAACACACACAAATACCTAAATGTATTACATCACAGAAACAGATGCAAGGACAAAAATTACATTATGTCAATAGACAAAGAAAAACCCTTTGGCTAAACCCAATATCCTTTCATGATAAAAACACTGAAAAAATAACTATGGAAGTCTTTATCTTAATCTGACAAAAACCATCTATGACAAAACTGCACCCAAAATCACAGTGAGAGAAAATCTGAAAGTTTTCCCTCTAAAATCAGAATCAAGATAAAGATGTCCACTATAACACCTCCTGTTCAACACACCACTCAAACCATTAGCAAGAGCAATTAGGGAAGAAGAAACAAAAGGAATATATATAGGAAAGGAAGGTTAATTGTCGTTATTTGCAGATGACATGATCTTCTACACGGAAGTCCCCAAAAAATTCACAAAAAAACTCTCAGCATTAATATTCAAATTCAGAAATTCAGGAAGAAACAAAATCAACACACAAAAATCAATAACATTCCTAAACACTAAAAATAAACCCACTGAGAAAGAAATTAGGAAAAAATACCATTCACAACTGCAACAAGAAAAATTAAGTACTTAGGAACTAACCTGAGGAAATTAAAGACTTCTACAATGAAAACTACATTACTCAAAAAAATAAATGAATAAAATAAAAGGAGACATCTGAAAATAGAAAGTTATCTGGATAAGCAGAATCAACATAGTCAAAATTGCAAAATTGATATACAGATTTAACAGAGAATCCCAGTCAAAATTCCTACAGCATTCTTCACATAGGAGAAAAGAATCTTAAAATTCATATCAAAGCTGAAGAAACCCAGAATAACAAAAGAAATCCTGGGTAACAAGAGCAAAGCAGGAAGCATTACAACCCTGGACTTGAAGTTTAATTACAAAGCTACAGTCATTAAAAACAACATGCTACTGCCACAAACAAATGCTAGGATCAATGGAACAGAATACAGAATGCAGAAACAAGCATATTCACCTATTTGGTCTGTGACAAAAGGACCAAAAACATACACTACAAGAAAAATACACTTCAGTGAGTAGTGTTGTGAAAACTGGCTATTACATGCAAAAGATTGAATTTAGACCTATATCTCTCAATATGTACTAAACTAATATCAAAATAGATCAAATAACTAAATTTTAAAACAGCCTTAATGTGCTGGCAAATAAAATAGGTAAAACTCTTGAAGTCATTGGCATAACCAAGTACTGTGTTTTCTGAACAGAACACTTGTTGCACAGGATATAACATTGAGAATCAACAAATTGGATTACGTTAAATTAAAAAGCTTCTCCACAGCAAAAGAAACAACCAGCAGAATTGAAAGGCAAGCTACATAATGGGGAATGTTTTTTCCAGCTCTTCCTCAGACAAATAATTAATACCTATAATATACAAAGAACATGAACAATTAGCCCCCTCTCATTAAAGACCCAATCAAAAAATGGGCAATGGAAATTAATAGACATTTCAAAGAAGAACTATCAATGGCCAACAAATACAAGAGGAAATGTTCAGCATCACTGGTCATTAGAGAAATGCAAATTTAAACAACACTGAAATTCCATCTTCCCCAGAAATAATGGTCATCATTAGGAAATCAAACAATAACAAACATTGGGAGAAAAAAGAATCCTTCTACTTTGTTCATGAAGATGTACCTAGTACACCCACTGTGGAAATTTCTTTAAAAAGTAAAATTAAAAATTCCATTTGACCCAAGACTTTCCCTTCTAGTTATCTCCTCCAAAGAGTTAAAGACATTATCATACAGTGATACCTGCATATTCATGTTGATAGCAGCACAAGTCATAATAACTAAATCATAGCAGCCTATATGTCCGTCAGCAGATGAATGGATAAAGAAAATGTAGTGTTTACATTTACATTTAGTACTATTCTAACATAATGAAAGATAAACTTGAGCCTTTTTAGGAGAATGGATGTACCTTGCAATCTTAATGTTAAGTGAAATAAATCAGACACACAAACTGAAAGACATCTTTATATGAGAAACCAAAATTATAACTAAAAACCAAAATAAAAGGTAGATAATATGAAGTAGAGAGACAGATTTTTATCAAGTGTGAAGTAGGGGGAGGTAGTTGTGGAAAAGCGAATGAAGAAGGAATCGGGATGTGTCCTGTACATATGCCAGCTCCACTCCAGAGTACAAACATTATGTAATACAAACATGTACTGACAAGAAGAGGGACTAGAGAGGCAGGTGGGGGACACTGGCAGAAGTGCTATGGCAGGGAAGAAGGACCACCTACCAGACCAAAGGGAAGCCACTAGAGGCACACGTAAAGTTTAAGTTATACCCAGTTCCACATCAAATGGAAGGTGCGGGGGAGGACCGCGCATGCCGGTAGAGACCAATAGTTAGGCAGGCTTGCGGACAGAGTCCCAGCAACAGCTAACAAGGATGTGCAGACCACAGCAGTGATAATAGTACTGCACATGAAGAGAAGATTGAAGACATATTTAGAAGATAAAATAGGAAAGCCCAGGTAACTTATGGAAGTAGGAATTGGAAGGAGTAAACCTGCAGTTCTAACTTTCAAGTGTCCAGACTGAGACCCTGAGTGGACACTGGCACTCTGTCTGAGACTGGAAGGGAATCTCAGGGAACCCCTGAGACAGCTGGGTTACTGGGATAGCTTCCCGGTAATAACGACACTCACACATTACCCCGAGAATCTCAAGCAGGTGATCCCATGAGAGCCCAGTCACTACTCCTCCTCCCAAGTCTAAGATCCGCCCCCGACCCAGTCACCCAATGCCCTTCTCCTTGGAAGGAGCCAGTTCCTGGGTTTACCAGAAGAAAACCCTTTCTGCTTCATTCATCGCTTAAGCACTTGTAGTAGACTGCCAACACAAATAGGTGTGTAACCTTTCTGCTGGATGGAATGACATCTGCTTTTCACTACACTTAACATCTGGCTATTCCAACAAAGCATGTAATTATATTTAATGGCTGAGAAGTGTCAATGGATGGCAGCCAAGTATCTGACTAAGACCATAACACATAAAAGCAATTTGTAGGGATTTGCCTGAAAGTATTCCCAGGCAAGGGGGAAAATGATCTTTCTGCCAGGTGCACTGTTGAGCGTTTATACCATATAGAGTAAAAGTACTTGTTAAGCTGCTGCAGTGAAATGCACACCACGCTAGGTCCTGGGACCCACTGCTCTGTGACTTTTAAGAGCTATTCATCCAGAGGAAAAGGCAAACCCATCAGCGGCACTAGGATGATGACAAATGACAAAGCACGAACAGGAGCAGGGGTGGTAAAAGCACCCACAGGGCCCCTCAGATGAGTCTGGTAAGGTAGGACAGCAGATGAGCTTTGAAGGAAGATAAAGAATTTAAAAATCAGCAATGTTTAATAAAATAAAGAAATGAGCAGTAAAATTTCTGACAGAGGCCATAGTCCCTGTAAAGTTGCACAGATTTAAACAGCGTAATATTTGGGGAGAGCACCTATTTCCAAAAGGAAGGAGAAGACTGTACTTTCAGGAATGAGAAGAATCCAGAAGGTCAGCCCGGGTGATGAAGGGAGGGTTTACGGCTGGAGGAAAGCTTGGGTGATGTCCCGGAAGCCAGAAGACACTAAAGAACACGCGGCAGAAGATCAATGTGGTCTACTTTGCTTTTCAACAAGCTGGAGGAGCATCGTTAGGAGGAGGAGGAGGAGGTTGCTATGGGAAGGAAGACAAGGAGATTCTCAGAAGACTCCTGAAACATCCAAGGGGAGGTAGTGAGGTGACGAGAAGTCTGAAAGCTCCAAGAGGTCTGCACAAAACTCATGAAGCTCCGCGACTTAGGAAAGACACGAATTCTCAGATTCGGTCTCCCTATCAACATAATGGAAATAGAGCCTTCAGTATTTCCAGGCTGGGCTCACTAAATTTAGCCACATTTATTCTTGTTCTAGGAAATCAAGGCAAAAAGATAGTTTCAGACATGCAATACAGAGCTGGGCCTTAGGACCGCCAGTGTGTGCCAAGTAGCGTGAAGGAAGATGCCTCAGAAGGATGCGTCACCCCTGATGCATTGTCAAACGCTGGAGTAAACCAGCAAATGGGGTTCTGGATGTGGGGAACCCTCAGGTAAAAGTGCTAGCTTGAGACCTCACAGAGCTTAGGTCACACCCTGGTTCACCTGAAGCCCACACTGCTCCCAGTCAACCCTTTGACGTGGTCCTTGACATGTGCTAAGGCTCAGTGTCAAACGTGAGGTCCAGAGTTTTAAATTTACCACTAAGAACTGGCAAAGACCAGAGACGAGCCGTGTACCAGTTCTATCACACTCCAGAGACTGTAGCTGCTTGTCTGAACCATGTGAGAAGTGTTAAGCCTAAAAGCTAAACTTATCAGACCAAGTACTTATCATCTGGAAAATTAGAAAACAAAGCACCCACAATTTAGATAGCAGATAAAATGGGAAAATTTCTGCAGAGCTGTAAACTATTGAATTTGACAAGAAGTTACTGAAAATGTGAAGAGATTTATATGTAAAACAGGTCAAGTTAGCAATACAAAAATTTCCCACAAAGGAAATCCCAAGCCTTGGGTACTTCACTGATGGATTCTATAAAAATGCAAAGAATATCAGTGCTAACAAAGTCTTGCTTCTCGATTTATTTTGAAGGTTTGGATTACCCTATCATAAAATTAGAAAAATATAAGAACTAAATTTAAATATAAGAACTAAATTTACAGAATAGTATCTCTTATAAATATCCCCAATAAAATGCTAGCCAACTAAACACAGACATGACCCCTGCTATCCACATAGTCCCCTCCCAGCAAATTAAGAGATAAATTTCCTTTGGAATCTACACAGGTGGTTTTAGAATAGATCACAAATTATCACATCTGTAACCTTGGAATAATGAACATTTTGCTGTCAGTTCTTATTTAAAGTTAGTTGGTCAAAACAGATTAAAAAAGTGTTTTAAGTAGCTACCAAACTGATTGTCCAATTATTACTGGGAAGTTTGTTTTCTGACCTGTTTGCAATGTTTGTATCTTCCCCAGGAAGGGCAAAGTCTAGAGGTGAGGATCAAAGAGGATAATTTACGTGCAAAGTGCTTTGTGACTGTCAAACATATCAGAATAAATGTATCACTTAACGTGCAGTTTTCTACTTGTGGGAAAATTAATTTTACTGTCATGAATCACCAAAAATAATAAAGTACTCTATTAGGCAAAGCATTAATAGATTGTCTTATCTGTGAAAGTGTGGGGATGGAGGACCAGGCATTTACCTTGAGGGTCAAAAACATGTTTGGAAAAATACTCCTGGGCTGCAAGCAGTCTGATCAATCCAAACCACTGAAAGAAAGCAGGTGGGTATACCCATCCTTCCTCTTTCTAAAGAAAAACAAAAGTAAACATGAAAGCTCAAAGTCCAGCGTTTGATCTCACCTGATTCCCAGCACACAGACTCCCTAAGCACGCCAGGCCCTCCCTTCTGGCTGTGCCTTCTGCCAGGCGCTTTGGATGGGTCCATTCTTCAAATGTCAGACACTGAGTTCGAGCCCCTGTTATACGCCCACAATCAATGGTGTGCATCTTTTCTTCCCAGTCCTCATTATACCGACACCCCAGTCCACCCCAAGCAACATGAGGTCCAGCATTGCGAATAGCTTTCAATACGTCCAGTCTCATGACGTATTTACCTGTGTGTCTCCCCGCCTTCACTGAGATGCGGAAGAATGAGGTGAAGTTTGAAATGACTCTCTTTTTCCTGTACCTTTTACTCTCTGGCAAGGCCTGCCATGGACCAGAGGCTCCCCAGAGCTTTCACTGAGGGCAGAGACTCTCAGACACTGGGCTTCAGTACCTGCACTTGTTAGAAGGATGGGTGCGAACTGCCCGGCAGCCTCCCGCCAGGCAGGCCCATGCGGCTCCACTGTGAAGTCTGCTTCCCCACTAGATTCCTCTGAGGACGCGCACCTGACCGAGGCACAGGGGGCCCTTGGGAAGCGTGAGTGCTTAATGCCCAGGGAAGGGTCATGCTGGTGCTACCAGGAGGAAGAGCACAGTTAAGCCGAGCTCAGGATATGACCCATCTTTAGAGCTTGAAGGCGTTAAGAGTTTGATTCTGTGACTATGATGCAGGCTTACAAGTCACACACTTCCCTCTGCGCAGTTTGTGGGGGTGAGAGCCTCCTGCTCGAAAGCCACCAGAGAAGCACGGGCCGAAGAAGCCTCTGCCCTGTGTGAGCCCTGGACCCTGAGCTCGGGATGACCAGCCCAGCTCCTCGGTATCTCTGTCTGGTCACTACCCTCTTCCTTCCTCCTTCCTCTCTCTCATTGTTTCCTTTTTCCTCCCCTGGATGTAACAGCCATTCTTGCCTCAGCTCCAAACTTAGACCTTTCTACAGTCCACCTTTTCTACTTTCTGTCCTTCTGCTCTTCCTCCTCCTCCTCCTCCTCCTCCTCCTCTTGGACTACAGCAAAGGGCTGTCTCCAAGGCCACTGAGGATCTGTGAGCCCAAAGGGTGATGACCTCCTGTGTGGTGGACTTGACTGCCCTCTTAACACCTCTGCCCCCTGTACTTACCTCCAGAGTGGACGATGGAAGCAGCGCCCACTGAAGTTACCTTTTTGAAACATGTGAGGTGCTACTTTTGAGCATGGCTTCCAGTCTCCAGCATATTAGTCAAGAACAGGTAGAACAGAATTAAAATGAGCCTTGATGTATTGCACTAATTCTGTCTCTTATAATAGGAAATTCTGTCAAACATAAATGTTCTTTTATTTAAAGATAGTCACTATAACTTTCTTTATTGTAAAGAAAAATAGTGGGAACAACTTAAGCCCCTATAGCCTATTTTATTTATAAAGAGTTTGTGGTAGCATAAAAATTATGTGCACAGCATGGTATATTTACAGACAGACTGAAAAAGTTTCTATTGAAGGAAGAGAAAATAACACAAAGGAAAGGAGGCTATGAAAGATATCCCCACACATGGCTCACAAGCCTACTCAAGCTGCATCCTACCCTACTAGGACAGCTCCAGGGTGATGAGGGTTTGATGAGCTGCCCCTTGGCGGCCGGACCTGCTTTTGGAGTCAGGGGAAAGTGTGGAGAGAGGCCTGGCTCGCACAGAGGCAGGGCAACCTCTCTTCCCGATGCCTTGGGTGATTTGGAGAGCAGGCTTGTGGTTTTCACCTGTGGGAATGTTTGTGTGGCCGTGCCAAGCATCTAGTCCTAGTACAGACCTTTTTTTTTTTTTTTTTTTTTTTTTTTTTTTTTTTTTTTTTTTTTTTTTTTTTTTTTTTTTTTTTTTTTTTTTTTTTTTTTTTTTTTTTTTTTTTT
>RJWM01026946.1:11987-27534 GCA_004363535.1 Dasyprocta punctata | reverse complement strand
ATAGTTTGATAAGTATAGTGCACCCATAACTAACTTCCCTTGTCAAAGTTCTGCCTCTGAATACACAAGACTGTTGGGAGATATTCTAAACCACAACAGCAGTTAAGGAAGTCAAGGGCAGAGAGCCCAATTTCTAAATAGCGCACAACTCCTCACTGCTGTAAGTGTCAATTTCCAACTCTCTTTACTCATAAAATAAACTTTTCAATTTTAGAGTCAACATCTCATTGTCTAATCAGTGTCAGAGCATGCACATATTATTCTAGCTAATGTTTATTACAACCATATGTTGAAGTTAGCAGTTCCATTATACAGATGCAGAAAATAAAAGTATGTAACTAACTCAAACTCAAAGTGCTAGAAAGTTGTGTATTAGTCATTTAGTAAGACCTTCTCTACGTTTAATGCTTTTTATGTTCCATCATACAATTAAGCAGGTATTTACTGAGTAGCTTCCATGACACCAGGATACTGATTAGTGCTACAGGAAAAATAAATAAATCATACTTGAAATCCACATGAAATTAGGAAAATATGCTGGTTGTGAAAAAGCAAGATTAATACTTAGAGGCAGTATCTATTCATGTTTTTGCCTCTCTGTTTTCTCTGGAAACATCTGATTTATGTCAGCCCAATTTCCAAGCTTATGAAATAGAAATGAGAAAATAGGGAAGAAAAGACATGGCTTGATCAGCTAGGAGAAGGGGGCTGAAAACAAAGAACAAAAGGTGGGAGGACTGGCATTTTTGAAAAGGTTTTACAGAGAGGGTTGGTAGAATTTTCAATTTAGCTTTTAAATGTAAGACTGTCAGAGAAGATTTTGGTAAATTATGGCTTTGGGTTAGAAATGTCATCATTGTAGTGCTGTACAATAAACAGTTACATGGTTTGGAATTTTTTTTATAATTTCTGGTATTAGGATATATTTATTTCACGTGACACCAGAGAGTTTGGAGACAAGCATTCTTGAAGGTCATATGGATTACATAGTAATTATAATCCTACTTGATTAGCACATTTTAACTTTTTAAAGATTATAAAAACACTATCTTATGGAGCTCACCAAAGAGATTATTTAAAATTGTGAAAATTGAGGCCTAATAACATTTTGTTTTTATCCAGGATTATTATGAAATTAATGAAGCAATAAGATCTATATCATAAGTTTTTAGAAGTCTAAATCCAATGTATTTCACTACCATCTAGAAAAGAGTATGTGATATGATTAATAAATAATATAAGAAAAGATGCTATTGAAACCAGGTGGACCCATACCTAGCCCAAACTAGTGTCTGCGCAAATATTTGTTTAATGGTTGAATAAATAAGGTTAAAATGTAGAGTGCACTAATGTACTGTAGCAGTTCACACAGGGACACAGAGACCTAGTGGGCAGAAGCTGTCAAATAAGGAAAAGAGGCATCTCAAGCAAGGCAGTAGATGATGATAGGAGACATTTTTATGGAAGAAACAAGAGGCCACTGTGAAAGACAGGAGGTGTTTGGAAAATACAGTTGTTAGTGGCAGAAGCCTATTACAAAGTTTTTGACATCCTGGTTGAGGATCTTAAGACCTGGCATGAGAAGAAAAAGGGATTCATTGAGCTTTATCTGCTGTTTTCTATTTATTAGTAGAGAAAGCAGAGAAGAAAATCTATTTTAGTAATTCTAATCCAATGGGGGTACATGTGTAGGAATGCAGGGCAAGTCAGTTGGATGCCATTCCAGATCCCTAATACACTAGCTCTGAACTCTTTGAATCCAGATCCCAATTCTGCATCATTTCTTCTCCACAGTTCTTTTGGTACTACTTCACGATATCTACTATATTGTTGGACTAAAAAGAATTTATGTCACTACATTTTTATACACTTAGGGAAAGTCCTTACTCTCTTCACCTTAGTGCCAACCCTGCTTAGGTCTCATTTCTCCTTCAGGACAAAGATCTAGAATCATATTAACACTTATCCCTGCCTGCGTTTTCTTGCCTTTTTGGGGGGGGGTACATTTTCTCCTCTATATATTACCCCTTTCTATCCATACAATTAATCCCAGATCAAAAGAAACTAGTAGTTTAATACTTCCTATCAGACAAACTCTTACAGCACTTTCTAGAAAATTAGCCTTCCCTCATTTAAAACTCACATTTTTTCGCAGGCCTAATCTCAAATACATATCACCTGTCACAGAAATTGAGTTGATAAGCTAATAATTGGTACTAATGTATGGTAGCTAGAAGAGGTAACCCATTAATGGGTTATGTAATCTTACTGAACTCATAGACTTCTGCCAATAAGGTAAAACTATGAAAGGCAGAAGGTTGTAAAATTAAGACCCCTCACTTGAGTTGGAATGATCTCTGAATTCAAGTTTTTCCACTTTTTATTGATGGGATTTAGGGCATGTTTCTGACCTTCTCAATGCCTCAAATTTTTATATGGAGATCAACTTTAATAACAGTCCTTACTTCCTATAGTTCTATAAAGATTAAAATAAATATTGCATATAAAGCACATATAATATTGGCACATAGTAAGTTCTTCATAATTTTTATCTATTATTTTGAACATTGAAAGTGGAAAAAGAGGAATAAAAACATGTGGACCTTTTGTCAGAAGTGTACCAGATTTTAGGAGGTAATTGGTGAGTTAAACAGAGGATAAGTAGTGATAGAGAAGATGAAAGACAGACAGAGAAAGGACAGGGAAGCAACAAGGCCAGAATGTTAAAGTAGAGACAGATGACTTGGTATCTTCTTTTTTGGGTAATTTTTGGTGGCTATGTTTATAATTTAAAATTTCTTAGTACTTTTAAAATGCAAGAAAAATAGAGATTGCTTCTTTGAAATGAAAGAAAGTGTTCAAGAATTATAGAAAGGTATATGCAGAGATTTTTCATGTGTAGTAATCCCCCATTATCTGCCATTTTGTTTTCTGCAACATCAGTTCCCATAGTGCAAAAACATTCAGCAAAAATTCCAGAAATAAACTCCCAAGTTTTAAATTATTCACTGCTTGGAGGAATGTGATTAGATCTCATACCATCCTACTCAGTTCTGCCCACAACACAAATCATTTCTTTGTGATAAGATTAATTTTCCCAGTGTTGCAGTACTTATCTTAAAGAAACTTTTTTGTTTTGTTTTATTCTGTTTAAAATAAAAAATTCAAAAAATAAACTCTTATTTTACTTAACAACGGCTCCAATGAGCAATATCATGCTATTTTATCATAGTATCCTGTTATAACTGTTCTATTACTAGTTACTATTGCTATCTTATTCTGCCTAATATATAAATTAAGTTTTATTTTAGATATATATGTATAGAAGAAAATACAGTATCTATAGGATTCAGTTCTACCCACCGTTCCAGGTACCTATCAGGGGTCTGTCTACTATAAATGAGGGGACTACTCCATATAGTTTAAATAACTATGAAATTAATAGTAAATCTAAATAAGGCCAAGACTTAAAACTTTCAGTTGTTACAAATTAATTTCCTAACTCCAGTGTTGGATCCGTAAGAAACTGAAATTCATTCTGTAACTTCGGAATTTGAAAGCTATTGTTACTGTAACAACCATGTTGTGGCATAGAATAACATGAATTTATCATTCTAGTTAGGAGGTGGGGAGTTTGAAATGGTTCTTACTGAGCTAAAAGCTGTCTATAGAACTTCAACACTGAGTTTGGCCTACCTCTTTCACATTTAAGGATTCTTATGTTTACATTAGATCCACTAAATCCAAGATAATATCTCCCTAACTCAAGGTCACCTTAATAGCTACCTTAATTCCATCTATATGAGCTTTTAACCTACTGTCATGTAACCTCACATAGTCTGGGATTCCAGGACTAGATGTGAGCAGTTTTGTATGATCATTACTCTGCCTATAGTAGCGTACACATTGGACTCTACTTTAACTCTTCACGTTTAACAGAACTGAATTAGAATAGATCCAATAGATGTGAGTAATTATTACCACGAATGGAGATTATTTATGAAGTCTAGTTACAGAGCAATTCTTTCTGCTTACTAACAATTTGGCAAAACTGATCAAACATTTATATACAATAGTTTCCTCATTTAAATGAGAATCGCCACACCTACCTCACATTGTGAAAATTAAATAAATTAATGTAAATAATTTGTGAAGGCATCCAAATCAGAACAAAAGAAGTACAATGATCTCTGTTCATAGATGACATGACTTACATGTGAAAAATTCTAAACATTCCACAAAAAAGTAAAACCTAATAAATCAGTAAGGGTGGATACAAAGTCAAGATGCAAAAATCAGTTGCATTTCTATCCACTAGCAACAAACAATCTAAAAAGTAAATTAAGAAAACAATCCCATAAAAAATAAGATGAATAAAATACTTAAAAATGAAGCTAACCAAGAAAGTCAACAATTTTTACACATACAACTATGAAATGAGTTTCAACTATGAATACAGCCAGCATATATTAATGGATTAGAAGACTTACTACTGTTAAAATGTTCATAATACCCAAAGGATCGTTAATCTCAGTGCAACTCATATCAAAATACTGTACTAATGTCATTTTTATAGAAATAGAAAAACCAATCCCAAATTCATATTGCACCACAAAGCATGCTGAATAACAAAGAAAATCTCAAGAAAGAAAAGCAAATGTGGTTTTAAGAAAACTTACCAAGCTACAGTAATCAAAATACTATGACATTGGCATAAAGACAGATGTATATATGAATACAACAGAGGAAAGTCCAGAAATAAACCCACATATATTCAGTTAAATGATTCTAATTAAAATGCCAAGCCTACACAATAAGGAAAGTGTAAGTTTCAAAAATTGTCCTGAGAAAACCAGAAAATCACAAGCAAAAAAATGAAACTGGATCTTTACCTTACACCATGAACGAAAATCAATTCAAAATGAATTAAAGGAGCACCTCCCCGACCCCGGAGACCTCTGCAGCCTGCAGATCATTGACGGCAGCGCCTCCCTCTCCACACCTGTGTCTTCAACAGCCCAGGGACCATCAGCATTCCATCCACTACCTGCAGAACCCTGGGCTGGTGGAAGCCTCAGCAACTCCTCACCTACACAGAGGACCTCAGCGGGCCTGCGACTGTGCAGTGAGTTTCCCCCTCAAGTAGAGGACATCAGTGGTTCAAAAGAAGCAGCAATGAGCCCTCCCCTTCAGCTGTAGGATTTTGGAAGCCTGGCCAAAGTGTGGAAAATTATTTACATAAATATGAGCAGAAATAACAGAAGGTCTACATCTAAAATAAACCAAGAAATGCATTTAAAAATCAAAGATAATGGAGAAGATACAAATAAAAGAATAGATAAGCTTAGAAAAAGATGGAAACAAAAAGTGCCCAACATAGGAGAAAGAAAAAAGGAATCCACAAAACAGATCCAAACAAAGGTCCAGATTAAAACCTCCATTGAAAGTATGTGCAACAGCTTGAATGAAGGAAAGGATAAAATTTCAGATCTTGAAGACAGAATTGCGGCTAATGATCATGAAAACAAAGATATCTCAAAAAAAGCAAAAGACCATGAAAAATCAATCAAACAGCTACAAGATGAAGCAATGAATAATCACACAAGATTGATTAGGGTCAATGAGAAAGCTGGAGACAGTATGAATGCCATAACAACCATAAACATATATGCACCTATACAGGAGTACTCAACTATGTAAGACAGTTGTTGGTAGACATGGAAAATCAAATGAGTAGTAACACAGAGAGACAGATCAACTAGACAGAAAATCAACAAAGAAATATCAGAGCTGAACCAAACTTGTGAACAAATGGAATCAGTAGGAAGAAACCATGCCCCAAGGCCATGCATCAGCAGCCCAGAGAGATCTGAGGAGCCCAGCCTGGTGAAGAAGCCACACCCTGAGGCCCCACCACCACTGGAAGCCCAGATCAAAGGAACACAGGTGACTAGTTCAATCCATTACACTGAGGAACTGGCAGCCAATGCAGGAAGCACCTATGATACAGCAAGGGGCTGATTTGGAGGAACACAGGAGAATATCAAGATGAAGGAGCAAAATGCCATCTCAGACCTCCAGGCCACACAGAACAAGTTCAAGAGACACAGACAAAGTAGATATTAGAAGTTACACACTTGAAATTTCTGAATAAATAATAACTGAAGTGAAAAAGTAGCTTGGTTCTTGTATTGTTTGGTTAATTTTACATGCATATGTCTGATGGTCTGGACAGCCATTTTAAAGGTAACAAGAGGCTTTATGGTAGCCATTGTTAATTTCCTATTATCTTGTTCTGAAGTCCTGTATCATTTTCAATGTTTTGCTTGGCTTGGTTTTATTCTTTTTGGTTTGTTTGATTTTATTATGTCTGATGGTATGGGCAGCTATCTTGAAGACAACAAGATATATTATGATAGCTATTGTTGATTTCCTATTGTCTTGTTTTGAAGTCCTGCATCACTTTCATTGTTTTGTTTTGATTGGCTTTGTTCTGTTTGGTTTTATTCTCTTTAAAATAAAATTAAAAAAAAGAAAAAAATGAATTAAAGATATAACTGTAAGACTTCAAATTATACAATCCTTAGAGGAAATCAGAGATGAAAAGTTCCATATTATTGGTCTTTACAATAATTTTGTGGATATGATATTAAAAACACAGGCAAAAAAATAAAAATAGAAAAGATGAGACTACATAAAACTAAACATTTCTATACAGCAAAAGAAACAGAAACTAGAGTGAAAAAGTAATCTTCAGAATGGAAGACAATATTTTCAAGCCACATATGTGATAAGAGGTTGATTATATCATAGAGTACTACTCAGCTATTAAGAAAGATTGCATTGAGACTTTTATAAGTAAATGGACACGACTTGAGACCATACTCATAAGTGAGATAAATCAAACCCACATGTGTAAATACCATATTGTCTCCCTAGTGTAAGAAATGGAAAAAGTATGTATGATCCAAAATCTATAATAAATACTATGTAAGGGTAAAAACAGCTCAAAGAGCAAAAGAAATTGGAAAGGGAAAAGGGGGAAAGAGCAAAGGGAAAAGGAAAAGATATAAATCTGTATATATGTATATGTAAGATAACTAAAATGAATGCACTGCTGAATGTATTTGTTATTGAGAAAGAACAATTAATACTCATATGATTAGATCAATTTTACATGTCTATATCTGTTAATGTAAACAACCATTTTGAAGATAATGATACGCAATATTGCAACTGTTGTCAAGTTTCTATCATCCTGTTTTGTAAACCTGTAATGTTACTGTTGTGCATTTACTCTAGTCGTTTGTTTGTCTCTTTTGTTTTTTGTCTTTGTTATATGTGTCTTTTTTTTCCTCTGAAATAAAAAAAAAATAGAAGAACATTACTCCAAAGAAACACACAAATTGCCAATCATGTAGGAAAAGATTCTTACCCTCACTAATCAGTAGAAATTCAAGTCAAAATCACAATGAAGTATCGTCTCACACCTGTTGGGATGGCCATTATCAAAAAAAGGAAAAATAAAATAACAAGTGTTGGCAAGGGCCTAGAGTTGGAGCAGATGTGCATTATTGATGAGATTGTAAAATAGTGTAACAATTATTAAAGACAGTGGAGAGTTTCCTCAAAAGTATGAATAGATAAGAATAGGATTATCATATATCCAGGAGTCCCACTTCTAGGTATGTGGTGAAATCAGAATCTAGAAGATATACTAACATTCTTAATGTCATTGCAACGTAATTTGTAATAGCCAAGATACAGAAACAATCTAAATGTTCATAAAAAGATGAATGGATAAAGAAATTGTGATATATTCATATCATAGAATATTATTCAGTCACAAAAAGAAGAAAATCCTTCTAAATACAACAATCCTTAATATACCTGGAACACATTATACTAAATCAGTCACAGAAAGACAAAACTACCTGATTGTACTTACATTAAGGTATCTACAATAGTCAATAATAAGAGAAAGTAAAATGGTAATTGTCAAGGACTGGAAAGAAGGGGAAATGAGGGAGTTGCTGCTCAATGACTAAATTTTCAGTCATGCAAGATGAGAAAGTTCTAGAATTTTCCTGTATGACATGATGCATATAGTTAACGATATTCTATGGTACATTTGAAATTTTTAGAGGAAGATTTCATGCTATGTATTTTACCACAATAATTGAAATAGAAAATCCCAAAATTAGAAATCAATAAATTTTAGTCATTACAATTATTAACCAAATTTATGATCTAAATAATCTCAAAATTACATACAATTTTATATTTTCATCAGATATTATCAATGTATCTATTCAGTTTTTCCATTTACTTGCTGGCACTTACTGATAATTTTTTAAGAAATGAACAGTATACTACAGTAATAGAACAACAAAAATATCTTACAATTGATAACATTTTGCAATTTTACATTTGTCTTATCTCATCCTACTTAGAAGATATGGTTCCTGCTGTAAGAACATCGAGTCTCATGGAGAAAACGACAGCTTACATATAAAGTCAGCCAAATACCATAGACACAATATTAAAGTCTCACAATTATGAGGAAGAAAGAGCACTCCCTCAGGGTTAATTATTAAGAAAAGCCCTGCACAATGAGAAGCATCAAAGCAGGAAATGACAAGGCTCCACCATCACAGCCTAGGTCAGTTGTTCTTTCTTTTAGGGCTCAGAAGACTAGACCCTAGAGGTTAGTAAGAGCTCAAAAGTTCAAGGGGAAAAACAATATGAAAGTGCAGAAAGGGGAGAAAAGGCCTAATGGTAGCAGTAACACCTCTGTAATTCCTTCATTAAATATGAAGTCTGTTCTACATATTTCCAGATTCATGCTTCTTCTATATAAGGACTGATGGGGGGAAAAAGTACCCATGGAAAATTATTCGTGTTCAACTTTTTAGGATAGAACAAAGGGCAAACAATATCCCTCATTCCCTAGAACTGATACTCTGATATATCCACTTGCTGCTTCACACATTAATTGTTTGTTTTTATTGTCTCTTTATACTTTAGAGGACAAGAAGAGGGAGTTTGGGTGATTTCTCCTCAAATAAAGAAAAGACTAATCTAAAATACATGAAATGAGGAACCTGAAAAGAAACAGCAAATAAGGGCACAAGGTAAGAATTTCAGCTTGAAGATCCCACTCCTTCTACTAATCTCTTGAGTCTGGCTGCCCAAAGGAGCTTTTCTCTCAGGTGGATTTCTAAGAGGAGAAACCCACCATTTGCTCACTATACCCTGGGGCCACCCAGCTGCCAAGTGCTAGTTAAACAGAGGTTCATCAAGAGGCCTGCAGTCAAAAGGCAGCAGGATGGCCAATTGCCATAAATTTCCACAGCAAGTCTGGCATCTTGGCATCTTGTTGTTTTCCCCCTCCCCCAGGTTAACTGCTGAGAACCTCAGCCTTGAAAGCTGCTTATCCTACCAACTTCAGCTGCCTCCCCCTTTCCCCTGTGCCTCTCTAATACTTTACTTTCTCATGCCTAATAGTAAGATGATGCTTCTCATATACCTGGCTCTTCTAGTGAGACCACCCAAACTCTGATGTAAATGTTTCTCTCCCCCTTTCTACACACTCATGGATAAAGGCAGAATTGCCACGTCCCCCCTTGGACCTGATTGCTAGGCAACACTCAGCCATGTGAATTTGTCACTTCTGTTTGGCGCAAATTTCAATTTCACCTCCAACTGTAACAACACTGCTTGATATATTTTAGATGCCACTGTGGTTGGATGGCATCCCAGGAAAAGATGTGAAGTACTACTGCCAGGAATGAATGATTGGCATTGGGTAAAGCAATTCTCTGAACTCAGCCTTGGCATACCATTAATTGTTAAGTCTGTTCTGCTACCACCAACCTCTTGTCAGAATCATGTCTATTGTAAGCCTTTGCGACAAGAGTCCAAATGGTAAAGCTCTCTCCCTCTGTAAGATTCTAGTCATGTCGATAATGAAGCAGTGGATTTCTCAGCTCACAATACTGTATATTACTTCTTTCTACTTTCCATCTATTGGCTGCACTTTAGTGTGAAAAGAAAAATAGTTCCATGTCTGAATATTCCTGAGACATGAGTTAGCATGTGTCGATTCAGGTTCTGGCCCCAAATGGGAGACTACCTTCCCTTTGGTTTCTTCAGCACAATGTGATTTCGCTTTTGATAACAATTAAATAGTGTAATAAGGAAATATTATTCATGGAAGATGATAAAATTAATGCTAAATATACTAAGCTGAAGAACATATCTGACATGTACAATTTATATACTCACATTAGATAAGAAAATGTGCTACATGTAATCATAATTTTGAATAAACACATGACATATGGTAAGACACATTGTTATATTAATCCCTTAGTCTCTAATATTGCATTATCCATCTAATAATGTTATATGTGTTAAAAGATACAGTTGCCGAGTCACCTACCTTGAATATTCCGTAATTGCTCAACTGATTCTGAAGATGTCACTGTATGGAATGTTTTCATTTACGTGCTCTGTGCTAAATAATCATGAGAATATCTGGTTTGATTCCCTTTTGGCCCCTATGTTCACCACTATGTCCACCAACTTTTCAGTGAATTATTTTTTTTCCTCAAATCAAACCATCTTCAGAAAGCTTGGAAATATTTTCCTGGAATAAATCTAATTAAATAGGAGTCAGGCAGCTTTAAGTAAAAACAGTACTTCAGACTTTACGTGCATTTTCTGATTCATTGGAAACAAAAGGAGTTTCTGTAACAGTGTGAATGAACCATGAAGTGCGCATGTTCTTTTAAGAAAGGCCAAGGGTGCAGTTCTATTTTCTTAGCTCTGCTTTCATATTTATGTGTCTCATTTCCAGCTCATTGCTGATGCCTCAGTTGCGCTATCCATCACCACTTTTATCCTCCTTGTTCCTCAAAAAGAACATAAAATCCTTTTTTATGTGGTGGTAATATTATTGCAAATAAAAGCAAATACCAAAATCTTTATTAGTCTGCCAAAATAATAAACTATTTAATAAAAGCATGCTGTAAAAATAAGGTCATTTGCATCACTCAAGTTACTTGCAGGAAATACAGAGAATTATTGGTCAAAAAAGCGCAAACTGACAGCAATTACTTCTCTTGTTCATCTGACATGCTATGCAATAGGGTTACAATTTTGTTAATATTTTGCATATTTCCTGGATTTAAATATCTTTAATAGTGTCGAAAACTGGTCATAAATTAGAAATTTTAAAAAATCCAATACTTACAAAATACCAATTTCTTTTTTGTAAAAAGATTTTTGATAAGAAAACAAATTAGAATGAATCCTTTTTATGAGTATCTTCTTCCCAAATATACAAGTTGACCTTCTGATAACCTTGATATTTCAAGATTTATTACCTAAATACTTACCGTTTTAATATCCAATATTAATTTTATTTGCTGTCGATTTGTGTCCATGCTTCAGCTGTGTAATCTTTCCCCTCTTTGTATTCAGTTTTTGTCATTTCTGCATGCACACCAATGTTTTGAGGTTGGTCTAAGAGTGAAAGTTAACAATAAATGTGCTGTTTCTAAATAGCTATCTAATGTTTGATCTTTCAGCCTATTGTAATATAAGCATACCATATTCTTTTTCCCTTGAAATTTCTATCCTCAGCTGGCAGGTGTGCAAATATATTATTGATATTCATGTAGCATAGTAAAATCATTAGCTATGGCAAGGATTAAAGTATCCTTTGTGCAGTTCTTACCTTTCTCAATCTGTATACCAGCTCTTCTGCTTAAAAAGCAACATAATTTACTAAAAATTTGACATATATTAAAAATCATATATTAAATATATTGTTTCATGATGACCTTTAAAATTAGGAAAAGCCCCTTGGACTTCAGTCCTTGGCTTAATTAGAATTGTTAGCTTATAAAGCCTTTTATGTATAGTTGTTTACTTGGGACACAAATTAACCACTGTCAATGATATGGACATCAGTTTAACTTATGAAAATGAGGTGTAATTCCTATATTAAGTAATGAATCTATGAGAAAACTCCACTATACAAATTTGGACATGAGATATGCTTTCAGTGTCAAATGAAAGCAATTATTCCAACTATGAAGTGTTTAAATCATTTCCCCCAAAACTCATATTTTGTATATCTAACCCCCAATATTCTAGAATGCAAATATATTTGGATTCTATTCTTCAAATAAGTCATTAAGCTTAAATGAGGTCATATGGGTGGATCCTAATGCAATTTGATTAGTATTTTTTAAACATAAAAAATTTGCACGCACAAAGAATCACCAGGCCTACACAGGATAGAGGGATGATAACAGAAGAAGGCAGCCATCTGCAGACCAAAGAGGTCTTAGAGCAAATCAACCCTGCCTTGATCTTGAATTACCAGCTTGTAGAACAACACAATTAATTTCTGTCGTTTAAACTTCTCAGTATGTTAGTGTCTTTTATGACAACTCTTACAACATAATACATTATGCAATAAAAATAAGGATATATATATATATTACATGTATATGTATACATATATTAAATATATATACATATATATAATATATATATAATGTTATAACATATTAAGTTTTATTTTGGTCTGTCTTGGTACTATAGTGGATGAAAAACATTCAATCTACCTGTGAGCAACTCATACTCATGGCAGAACAAAAATCCAACCTGAACCCCTAAATTCTGATATACCGTACTCTGAAAATCATGGTTCTCTGTATCCCAGAAGTTCTTAAACCGGAGTCTGCAGACCACAAAAGCCTCAAGACATGTGCTATAGGCAATGTTTTGTGGGCTTTGCATATATATGTGATAATACAGGGAAGTGTATAATTCTAAAAGTCAAAAACCACTTAAGTCTTAGAACAGTTTTTATTTGACCAATCAGTATATAATCAAGATTTGTTCTCTTATAGAAAAAATTAATGGTACATATTTAATTAATAGGCTTAAATTGGTAAAGATTATGTCAAGTAAATGATATGACTAATTCACAGTGAGACGTTTAACTCAGTTAAAAGAGTCAAAAGACTTGGAAATTCTGTCAGAAGACCAAGTAAACCAGTTTTTCTTGGTAACCAAATGTTGCTAATGAGCTCACAGGCCTGTAACTTCCAGGCTTATATGGGTCATATATATCGTGAAGAGTTTTCTATTTGGTAATGTCCTATGGAAAACATTTGCAAATTTTTTAATCCTATTGTATGAGAAGAATTTGAGTTTAAATGTCTAATTAGGGACAAGTGCTGTGTTTTGGTTTGTAATGCTGGGATAATTCTCAGAAGATTACCATTCTTCATTAAATAACGTTCATAAAAGATTAAGAATCTGTCTTAAACAGAGCTGGTAGCTACCAACTAGTATTCAAAGGATTTATTAAATATGAATTTATCTAAATTCTTGTTATCATCCTTTAAGATTTGTCAAATTCAGTACCGGGGATTATGCCTAAGGGAGAATACACATATATGACAGAATCAAAGAACAGAAGGTAAAAATTTCTGTGGCATTGCTCTGGGGCCTGGCTATCTATTATCAAACATGTCATCGGTATAGTACAACACTAACATAAGGGTATCTTTCACCTTCTACCTGCCCATTCAACTTAAGATTCCATTCTTATTGTATTTCTGGAGATTCAGTGTAGAATTACATAGAAGACACACGGATCAGATCGTAGCCTCACTCAGAAACGGAGGAGGCATTAGATGTAGCCCCAAGGTCCCTGGGATGAGTAGATACCAAGGTTTTTTTTAATGTGGCTAGCTGTCTTAAAGTCCAGTGTAGAGGCATCAGATGGTGGTACTAATTGGAGACTTAAATTCTGAGAAATATTAGATAAGACGAATGTCAACTAAAAAGACCAGAATTCCTGCTACGAGAGGGAATGAAGACTTGGAACATTATAATCTGATTATAAACATATGAGATTTAGTTTTTGTTCTAAAAGGCTCTGTCTATATGGTGATTATACAGGAGGAAACTACATTCCAAAGATGATAAAGTTTTCAAGTCTCAACAGAGAGTCACTGTTGAAATTTGGCTCCAAAGCCAGTATTTTTTTTTCACAAGTGTTTTTGTTTGTTTGTTTGTTTGTCTGTTTGTTTTCCAGTCTGACCAATCCATGTCTTGCTTTACAAAATGTGCCAGTCTCTGTGGTTGTATTTAAAACAGCCACCTAAAGAGTAATATCACATGCTTTGATAAGTAAATTAGAGTAGATGTTTACGTGGTAAATTAAGAAAGGGAAGAAAGTTAAAAGGGCCCCCACTAAATGATCACGGCTCTGTGTAAATAGTTAAATTGATTGTAGAAATAGAGCAGAAAGAAATGTTAATTCATAAAATTCAAGTAAATAGATTTGTTTCACTGTATGTCACTTTCCCATATCTATTTAAACAATTAACTAATTTAAGAGAATATATGACATTATATTATTTTCTTACCACTGATATAACAAATTACTACAAATAGAGGCTTAAAACGACACGAATTTACTCTCCTTTGGTTCTGAGAAAGAGCCATGCAAAATCAATTTCATACGGCATAACCAAGGTGTGGCAGGACTGTGACCCACTGGAAAGTTCAGAAAAAACATCATTTGTTTTACTTTCCAGTCTTGAGAGCCCCACTCTTTGTTTTTCGTTTCTTTGTTTTTTGTTTGTTTGTTTTATTTGGGCTTTGGTTTTTGGTTTTTTGGCTTTTAGGCTCTTCTTCTATCTTCAAATAAGTAATGTAGCATCTTGTTCCAGTCATTATATTGTCTTATTCAGTTTTGTAGTTAAATTTGCTTCTGCTTCTCTCTTAGACTGACCCTTGTGATTATATGTATGGCCCACCTGGATAATTTAGAAATTTTTCTCTTTTTTCAGATCACAAATTTAATTATATCTGCAAAGTTCTTTTGCCATATAAAGTAATATTCATGGGTTCCAGAAATCAGTTTCTGTATACATGGGTGTATTCTGGGGACATTATTCAGTCTATTTCAGCTGTTCACACAGAAACTTTATTTTTTAAAATATACTGGAGAATTGAAGCAATGAGCCATATATTTTAAACAAAAGTTTTCATGTTATCAGGCACATGGTAATAATATTTATTGAATTTTCATGCTGCACCAGGCACAGATCTAAATGTTTCTGCATAAATGGTACATGTTAATAGCAATTTAAAATTATGAATTAGTTTTCTTGTTATTCCCATTTTGTGAATGAGGCAACTGAGGCACACAATGTGAGAGTATCAAACTTACCTAAGGTCAAAAGTATCGCATTTTAAAAATTAATCTATATTACATATTTACATACATAAGCTTCTTAAAATAGAAATTTACAGCCGGGCGTGGTGGCGCACGCCTTTAATCCCAGCACTCGGGAGGCTGAGGTAGGCGGAGCGTTGTGAGTTCGAGGCCGGCTTGGGCTACAACGCGAGTGCAAGGCCGGCCTGAGCTACATAGTGCGACCCTGCCTCAAAAAACCAGGGCCGGGAGTTTGGCTCAGTGCCTTAAGCGCCTGCCCTGGCAGGCGCGAGG
>RJWM01026946.1:0-11887 GCA_004363535.1 Dasyprocta punctata | reverse complement strand
TAGAAATTTACACTATTCATATAATTATTTCAGTATAATATGTAGTTTATAGAGTTAAGGCAGTTATGTATTATTTGAATAGAAGTTATTTTCAGACAAAATTTCATCCCTTCCTTGGTATTCCTACTTGCTGCAGTTTAGAAATAATAAATTTACTAGTCTCTCATTCTTCTTCTCATAATGATAGTCCCTATTTTAATTCTTTAGCACTTTTATTTCCTCCACAGGTCACAAAGTTCACGACAGTGTTGTGAAGGAAAGAAAGCAAGTTCTCTACCAAAGAGGCATGAGACAGCAGATTTTGGCAGACCTTGACAAATGCTCAGTTTCTACTGTTACCCAATAATTGCTCGTTTCCATTCGGAAGTCTTCTCTGAATGTAAGCTTTAAAACTTATTTTGATTCCTTGTTTTCAATGGTTCCTTACAGGCTTACAGACGGAAACCTGTTTTCCTTATCCTTATAGGTCAACCATGTTCTTGCTTTACTTTTTCACAGGGAAGAATGAACAAGAACAACTACCCTGTTTATCACATTCCACATGCATTTCTTAATCTTTGGAGCTTTTTTTAAACCTCAGTTATATGATGGCATGTGAGGAAACAGAAGATTCTTTTTTAAAAATTCTGTTTTCTAGAGTTTTGAAGAATGCACCTTAAGTAACAGAAATGTTGTTGAATTTGAAGGCACAGTGAGAAGTGAAGTCTGGTCCCAAACCTAATGGCAAAGATTATAGGTTTCATACTCTTCACAGATACACTTTAGTTTCCACAAGTTGCATGATTTTTTGTTACTGAATTATTTTCCTTCCAACATTATCAGATTATATGATTTCCTTTGGTCCTTCAACTTTATTAACTAAAATGGCCCATTAGCGAGAGCTTCATATACCATACTATGTAAGAGGAAGAACATTTTCAGAAGATTCTGGCTCTTCAGCATCTTCTAGCTCAAGATACAAACTCAAAATACAAAGTATAAACATGCCATGATGATATTATGGATGCAAAAGAAGATAAGTAACAACATGGTTATTGCACAGTCACATTCAAATGACACCTATAAAAATGGATTGATTTAATATTATTTTAAAACTGAACAATACTGAAAGAAGATGATTTTGAAGCAAGCACTGTGGAGTCACTTATTTTAGGAGAGCTAGAGGACTATAGACACATAAATACAAACAAGACAGAAAGAATCTGTTTTTATTACTGTAAGTTTAGGGTGATCTATAAAGCTTTTATATTAAAAAGTTACTGAAGAAAAACATCTGAAATACAACAGAGAGCAGGTTCCTCAAGTGACTTAGCAGTTTTCAGTAGCATCAACTGTTACAGTGAAAACAAAGATTTGTAAACTTAGAACTTGGCAGGTGAGTAAGTAACAGATTTCCCAATATAATGTTTTGATTTTTGAGAAATAAATGGATTTGTTGAAAGGTTTTTTTTTTCTTTTGCCTGCTCCACATTCAGTAATGTATTTTATTGCCTACTTGGGATATTGGTTAAAAATGTTTTTAAGAAAAGATTTCTGGTTCTCTATTAATCAAATATTTCCTAATTATTTAGCCTCTTTTGGGATCTATAAAGTAGTTGAAAATTGCAACAGTGAGAATATCCTGAATATGCAGATATAAAGGTACACACGGGTCTGTGCATATAAGTTTAATATGGAAGAGAGAGGTATTAGTATTAGTTTCTTTTTGGAAATCACTAGTTTGCATCAGTTTTCTTTCTTTAAAGAGAATAAAACCAAATAAAACAAAACAGAATAAAGCTAATCAGAATAGAACCATGAAAGTGATACAGGACTTCAACACAAGACAATAGGAAATCAATAATGACTATCATAATGTCTCTTGTTTTCTTCAAAATAGCTGTCCATACCATCAGACATAAAAAATTGAACAACAGCAACAAAAAAAACCAGAATAAAACCAAGCAAGACAAAAGAATGAAAGTGTATTTTAGAGAGAATAAAACCAAAGAAAATAAAGCAGAAAAAAGCCAATCAAAACAAAACAGTGAACGTGATACAGAATTTCAAATAGGACAATAGGAAATCAACAATGGCTAGCATAATGCTTCTTGTTATCTTCTAAATTGCTTCCCATACCATCAGACATAATAATATCAAACCAAACAGAATAAAACCAATCAAATGGAACATTGAATAAAGCAAAACAATAAAATGGAACAAAACAAAACAGTAAGAACAATATTGGATTTCAAAAACAAGACGGAAGGAAAGCTCCCATATTTGCTATATTGCACATTGTTATCCTCTTAATAGATGCTTAGACTACTGGCCTTATGCCTGCAAAGTCAATCAAACAATACAAGAATTAGGTTGTTTTGGTGCCTCAGTTGCCATCAACTCAGCCTGTTCTCTGAATCAGCTGGTTGCTTGTGGGGGGTAGGTGGGGACGCTGTTCTTGTCTCCCAGCCAGGCACACCAGTTGGCTCATGGTAAGGGCAAATTGGCTTCTTGTTGCTCCTCCCAGGACCAGCATGGCTTTCACTGACTCATGGGAAGAGCAAATTATTAGTTCTTTCTTAATTTTGGACTTTATCAATTGCAAATATCAGGAAAAAGGTGTTGAGTTCTTTGAGACATTTTTATGCCCTATAGTATACCACCCTAGGTTTCTTTCATGTTGTATTGATGACAGTTGTTGTAAATGCTATACCAATAAAACTACCAATTAAGGCAAGAAAAGGTAGCTCTAGAGATTTTTAATAAAAAAATGAGCTGAGTAATTAGTCCATATAAAATATATTTTAAAAACTTAAAAAGGGCTGGGGATATAGTACAGTGTGAAGGTCACGAATTCAATGCCCAACATCCAGTGACTGGCAACTGTGAAAAGACAAGGTCATTCCTAGAGAGGAGGAGTGGGAGAAATGGTGATAACAATGCTCAGTAAGGGCTAGACTTGGGGAAGTAGAGCCACAAGGCAGCATTTGAGAGTAAAAAATATTGTGACTATTTACTTTCCTTTTCTCTTGCAGGAGGTTTCTACTAGAGGCCTTCTCATTCCAGGGCCCTGAGGGCCACATCCAACTGAGATCCACAGTAGGGCACAAGATGAGAGAGAAAGAATTGGGGATGAGAAAGGCAGATTCTAAGGTGATCCACAGTGATCTCTTGATATGCATTTTCTTTGATAATATTCACTCCCTAATACACTTCCAGGAATAAATAGCAAAATGTTAGAGTATCACTTCTGAGATTAGGTTTTATTATGCCCCCCTTCTCAGATATTCTTTCTTGTTCTTTCACTTGCTTACTCTCACAGAAACCAGTTGCATGCTATGAGCAAGGATATGAGAGAAGTTTTGGCCTAGCAAGGAATTAAGTCCCTCACTCCAGCATCCCATTGAAAGTAGATTCTCTATGAACCATGTATCTGAATGACGCTTTAGACCCATGACAACCTAAACAAATGATTCAGTTAAGCCAAGTCTAACCCACATAAACTGTGATGGAATATATGATGGTTGTTTTAAGTTGCTGGATTTTGGGATACTTTGTTAGACAGCAAGAGATAACTAATTGTCTTAGTTACTTTTCACTCGTTGCTGAGACAAAATACTTGATGCCAAAAATTAGGGAAGGAAAGGTTTATTTCTTACAGTTCTCGGGAGTTTGCGTCCATACTCAGTTGGCTCCAAGGCAGTGTGGCATGGCAGGGCAGCTATTCATGGCAGCCACCAAACAGCAAGGCAAACCGGACAAGAGACAAGAGACATGTGTTCATCCCACCCTTACTCTGTATCTTGGTTCCACCCCTGGGCAGGTGCAGCACTCACATCGCCAATCTCAGCACTAGACAACAAACTGATCACAAATGCCAGACTCAGCCCCAACCAAATTACAAGTCCTTGGGAAGACACAGAATCAACCAATACACTAATACAAGAAAAGAGGGGGAACAGGGAGGTAAGTTTTCTACCACTTTTGCCTTAGCATTCAATTTTTTCCCCTCAGATGAAGAAAACTTGCTCAATATAAGATGTGATACAAAATTCCATCAGTTAGCCTATAAAGTCATTCCAGTTCATTCATGTTCTATCTTAAAATTTAAATTGTAACATTAACCTCAAGCCAGACTTTTCATATTCACTAGCAGTGAAAAGTGAAAAGAAAATTTCATTCTCAAAGCAAGTTCTAGGGATTTGGGGGGTCTAAATGTTTAGCCCCATCTATGCCTGCTCCAAGGTCTCTGTTCCAAATCTTAGCATGCCAGACATCTCATCCCAACAAGTGCTTCTACCTTAGCACAAAAAGCCATAAATTCTAACCATGGTCCCTAGACCATGCTTAAAATTTCTACAGAAACTATTTGATATTCCCTCATGCTTCTGCTTAAAAGTTCAAGTACCATGCTTATTTTCTTCTTTAAATAAACTTTGCAACACAGAAATGGGTAGCACGCCTTGCAACATTTGTACTTATGTTTTAATGCCTTCCTCCAGCTGACCCCCAATCCCACTCTACTGGTGCTAATTTGTGCCATAACTGCATGCCACAAATTACAATTTATGATTCATTTTCTCATTGACTTGACAAACTTATCCAAATGAGTCACCTCGTGTTTTACATATAAATACTATCTCTCTCACATTTTTTGCAAATTATTTTACTTCTTGCTCTTCTTCATAGAAATTTAAAATGTGGTTTCTGAATTACTCAACATAAAGAGCTAAAATCTCTCACAACTTTCAGTTACAAGATAACTTATTGAAGTAAAATAAATTCCTAAGAAAGGAAGTATAGGCTAGTATTAGCTTTCAGAACACTTTACTTTTTAATGGTTATATTCATTCATCTTATCACCCACTAAATGTCTTTTAGCATTTGCCGTTGAACCAGAAAACCACAGAAGAACTGGAAATATAATGATAACAGTATGTGTTCAGTTATAATGCTTGTCTTCCCTAGACCTATTCTATGTCCTCTGCCTTACTCTATGCCCCAAAGCAGATGACCTCTGTCAGCTTCCTTTCCATCTGAAAGGTCAGTGGGATGCACAGGCAGTGGGATTCAGTCAGTGGGATGCACAGGCAGAAGATACTAGGACAACTATCCTGATTTCCTTCCCTGTAACTTTCCCTTTTTCATGTTATTGTGATAGTGGTTGTACTTTTCTGTCACTCCAGCTTCTATTAAATGATGCCAATTCCACTATCCTAGCATCTAAAAAGGTAATGAAACAGTTTTTTCCCCTTTCCTCTTCAAACATGTGAATGTTTTTGTCTTTCTGGGGTTGTTAGTTCCTGAGATTCTCAACATTTCTGGTGATTTCTTAATCTTGTTCACAACTCTGAAAAATTTCTTTAATCTGTGCCTTTTATATCCCAGCCTCCTGCAACTAGCTTCTCTAGTATAATAGAAAAGGACATTCTTTACTTGTATGAAATTGACAATGGAATAGGGTGTATACACACTTAATAGGTTATGAATTGAAATCTTAAAGGGTATCTTACCTACTATGCAATATTCAAGAACAGCTGGGCATGGTGGTGCATGCTTGTAGTCCTAACACTCAGTGAGGTAGAACTATTCCAAGTTCAAGGCTAGCCTGGACTAAGGAGCCAGACTGCACCTCAACAAACAAACCCCAGGAAAATATGTGATATGAGATGTTTAAAAATCATGTAGCCAGAAAGGTAAGTACATGAGTTCTCTGTGTGTCTATATCAAAGAACTTCAGGAATTAGAAACATTTGGAACTCTTGAAAAGTGACTTTAAGGGCAAAAAATCTTGCTGTTTTTGTGTCTATTAAGATAAACTTTTTCTAATTAAATTTTATGGTTAATTCTCATTCACCTAACACCCTTAGCAGTCATTCTTACACATACTTTCCTGTTTGCTACCCATACAAATTGGAAGATTATCTTCTTCCTGAGATAGCTCGGTGATTTCTAAAAATTTTAGTGGTTTACAACAAAGGTTTGGTTGTCTGTCATGCTAAATGATTGTCCTAGCACAGGTACAGGCTTTGTTATAGGACCTATGCTGCTAAAGCAATCGCTACATGATTGACAGCCTAATAGCAGATGTAAAAATAGAACCAATGAACCATAGACTAGTTCTTAAAGTTTCTTCCAAGAAATGACTTTTGTCACCTCTGCTCATTTCTTTGGCCAAAGCACATTACACAATCACTCCTCAAACCAAGAGAAGAAAGGATTATCTGTCAGCAAGGGACTCTGTAAGGACATAAGAAATAAAACTTGTTTTTTTCTAAATTTTATTTTTTTATTAGTACATGTTTGTGGTACATAATTTTCATATTCTTGTGGAGAGTTGATGCATGTGTCTAATTCTTTTTTCTTCTCTTTCCTGTCCCTTCTCTTGGTTCTCCTCCCATTTGCAAAAGATCTATCTTCTTATTTCCTATTGTTTTTCTTTTATTTTATCCCTTATTTGAAACACTTGAAGTTTATCAAAAGAAAGTTTATTTATAAAGCCAACTTATAAATATATGATAATCTATATCCCACCAGATCTGAAACATCTTCCCAAGTCAAAAGAACAATTAAAACAAGTATATTAAGGAAGAATCTGATGAGAAACTTTTCTAATAGGGGATATGAAAATATCGATTTGTCATTTCAAAATCTCTAAAGTTCATCTACAATGCAATAGTATAGAAAAATTAGAAATGGTAATTGGAACAGAATGGAGCATTAGTCTTATTTCCAATGCACTAAATAAGTGACAATAAACTTTAAAAATATTTTCATCATTCATTGCCAATTTATGAAGACACTCTCAAAGTATACCATATAAGACTTTGGTCACTGCTTGGAAAAGGATAAAAGACAAAGCAAAACTAAGAATCACTTGAAACTAGATTGGTAGAGGGTGATGCCCTTGAAAAACAGAATTAATAAAAGTATGTGTTGGAGTGACAAGTGGTGGAATCTGGTATGCCAAGACATCGACCTTAGCATTGAATGTATTAACAATGTAGGTATGCAGCATTTTGAAAATCACATTGTGAAAAGCTTCACCTAGTTTTGATAGCTTGAATTGAGAGACGCTGTTGTCTTTGATGAAGACCAAAACAAATACTTTCTTCTTTACTATAAAGTAGTCATAAAGAATAAGATAAATCTATATGGAGTGATACAGAATAATGTCATAGGTATATCTGGAAAAACAAAGTACGGAACAGTGAATACAGTATGATCTCCTTGGTAAAAAATAAAAGTGATATATGCTTACATATTCATAAACTCATTCTGGAAACACACAGAAAAATGGTTAATGTGCTGCCTCACAGGAAGGAACCTAAGGGACTGAAGTTCTAAGAAGGGAAAGAGAAAAATGTTATTCCTCGCTCTGAAATCTACATTATTTAATATGTATATCACCACTCCAGATTTCTTTTATGTAGTGTTTGCACAGAATTTACCTTTTGTTATTCTTTTGCTTTTAATGTCGTTTTCATATTTAATGAGTTTCTTATAGACAAATTCAGTATCATCTTGTCCAATATTTCAACTTCCAGTTTGTGTGTTGAGAAATTTACATTTAATGTGATTATTGATATTGCTGGATTTAAATTTACTATGCTGATATTTGTTTTCTGTCACAAATTTTCCCCTTTTTTCTGCTTTCCTTTAGAGTATCTTTTTATTTCATATAACTTCTATATTCATTTTGGCTAATTAAATATGTTTCTTTTGTCATTTTTTATTCTTTACTTCAGGGTTTGTGATAGATACTGTGATCAGTGCTTATATGCATTTAATCTTCATTTCATTAGGTAGGTATACAATAACAAATGCTGGCAGGGCTGTGGGGAAAAAGGAACCTAACTCCACTTTTGGTGGGAGTGTAGACTGGCGCAACCACTGTGAAAATCAATGTGCAGATTCCACAATTAGAATTAGGGGTGCCATTTTACCCAGCTATTCCCCTTCTTGGTATCTTACTGAAAAAAATTAAAAGCAGCATACCACAACGATATATGTGCACCCACATTTATAATAGCACAGTTTGTAAAGACTGAATCTTGGAAACAGCCCAGGTGCCTATCAACCAATGAATGTATAAAAAAGGTATATTTTTATATATAATGGAGTTATAGCCATAAAAAAGGACACAACTGAGACATTTATGGCTAAATGAATGGAACTTTAGACCATAATTGTAAGTGTAAGTGTAACTGTACACACATGTGTAAATATCACATTATCTCTGTGGTGTGACAAACTGAAAGTTCAAATAAGAACAAAAATGTACAACACATTGTGAAATAAGAAATTTTTCAATAGGAAAAGGGAACTAGGGAAGGGGGAGGAGGAAAGGAAGGAAAGAATAGGAAAAAATGAGAAAAGAAGGATAAAATGGAAACAAAGTTTTATAAATGGGGAGGGGAAAGGAAATGGGAAAAAAAGAGCAAACATTTGGTAGGTTTAATATCCTTATATTACTGATGAAGGAAAAACTTATTGCAGAAATGACATTAATATCCAAGAACTAGAAGTCAAACTCAAGTTTGTCTGACTCCAAAACAAGCTTTGTGGTATTAGGAAAATATTGGAATACTCTTTTCAGTCTTTGTTACAGTCATTAGTGTATGAAAGGGATTCTTGTGTTAAAAACTAAATTGTTACTATATTTGAAATTATTGAAGATGTACATAGAGATTATAAAGGGATAAAAATTCCTAAACATAATGGATTTTCAGAATTTGGAAATAAAAATCAATAATATGGTACCGTATCTTTCTGAAACTTAAATATAGTAAAACAGATAATAAAAAGATTAGCTACTTGCAGAGATAAAACCTTATCCTTAAAGTAAAATTTCAAAATGTTAACTGATTTTATTAGTATGTAAAGCAAATTTCCTTTCAGATGTTTATAACTATTATCCAACTGAAGTAAATGACATTGTTTGAATACCTATATACCACCAAGGATGGTTTTGTAGGCTTTATGTTATAGAGGAACCCTATAATCTCCAATGCTTCTCTCAAATAAACACAACTGGAATGTGCTTAATATACAAATACAGTTTTAGACAAGTCACCTTGATTTCACTTTTAACAACAAAGTCATTCCTAAAACAGCTGTGATACAAAAATTCCAGAACTCTTATTGTTTGGGAAAAAATTAAAAGAAAAGGATATTCCTCTGACATATGCAGGTATAGTTCAAAGTTTAATTCCCATATATAAATGATTATATTGAAAAAGATAATTAAAGGAATGATACTACTTACTAGATAATACAAACTGATTTCATCTTTATCAAATAACTTTTGTTGGGATATTAATAGCATAAATAAAGTTTATTAACTTTTTCTGTTTGGCTTGACGGATTCTCTCAATTGCAAGGAATTGTATAAACACTACTACATTCAAAGTAAAATAGGTCCCTTATCGTAAAAAGTTTCCTTACCAGCCCTTTGTCTTTGACGACCTCTCTTCAGTTTTGGCTGCAGGCACGCTGATCTGTTTCTATCACTCCTAATTTTGCCTCTAATAGTATTTCATGTAAGTGGGATAATGTATAGTGTCTGTTTTTTACTCCTTTCTTTTAGCATGCTTCTGAAATTCATTTGTGTTGCTCTGTGCATTGCTGAGCAATATTGTATGGGAATGCATAATCCACAATGTATCTGTCCATTTGTCAATTGATAGGAGATTTGGGATGCCTTGTATTTTTAGCTATTATAAATAATTCTTCTCTAAACATTCACATACACATGTTTTGATGACATAGGTCTTCATTTTTCTGAGATGAACACCCCTAGAGAATTTTTGGATCATACATAAAGTGTGCTTAAATGTAATGAGACACTATCGAATTGTTTTATGAAGAGGTTGTACCATTTCATTTCTACTAATAATGAATTGAAGTTTTAGTTGTTCCATATTCTTGTTAACACTTAGTATCGTCATATGTTTAATTTTAGCTAATCTATTAGGCGTATATTGATATTTCATTGTAGCTTTAATTTATCAAGTAAACTTTTGATGCAGGAAATAAGTTTGTTTCCAAATTGTGCTTTTCTAGTAGCAAAAGAATGGGCAGAATCACACAGATTCTGATTTATTCATAAGTCTTCTATGGCTTTGCTTCTATCAGTTCTCTACAGTTTGATGTACATTGGAAAAAACAGTATAGTTGGGTTTTTGAAAACCATGGAAACTGCAGACTAGATCTTATACTTTCATATAAATTCTTTGAGGTATTGCATAAATGTGAGACCAGCCTGTGAATCAGCCAGTTCTTTTTTTTCTTTCTTCTTACCTCCCTTCTTACTCTTCATCCATTCTTTCAACTATCATCTACTCTATTCACAAAGGTAATATATATTCATTTCTCAAAAGTCAAACAATACACAAAAATGTAGATGAGAGAACAAAATCTCCATTCAATTTTACTGCCCAGAGACAACTACCATCAAGTTAAGGGTTTTTTTCCAGACATTCCTTTATGCAAAATAAATGTTATTTGAATCACTATTTATTAAATCAGTTTATGTATGGTTATAGTATTTTAAACTTCATCTTACAGTTCATAAAACTAGAAAAGAAAGTTTTAATAAATGTCTGTTATAAAATTTAATAAGTGACAGTGTTCACATTTGAACGAGGGAGTGACTCTAGAGTATTTAAACATGATCTTGCATATAGATGGCTGTTACGGTTTGCATCCATATGTCCCCTCAAAGCCTCGTGTGTTCATAGGTGGGACTTTTTGGAGTTCACTGGATCTATCACGTGTAATACTAGGATTAAGGGTGTGTGGAACTATATTAGTACATCAATGATTGCCTTTCAAAAGTACCTGCTATGGAAAGCACAGATGACTGACAGTGATGAGCTAGATCTACTATGGAATTCATGTCAGGCTCTTCCCAACCTTTGACTAAGCACAGCTAACAGACTGCAACCTAGCTTCTCCTGTCTGCTTAGCTTCAGGTGACACTACTAGCAGAATTCCTCTATAGGCACGAAAACTACCCCTCCCCACAGCAGGAAATCCCCAAGAAAACTTGCTTCACAAAAAGGAGGTAAAGGGTAGGGTTCTACCCGTGGGATCTAAATGTTTTATATTGTTTTATTTAGGTGAAACTAGTCTCATTGAGTACTGTAAAGTCCTAAAGAAGTCATAGCTAAATCAATAGCTCAGAGATAATAATATGCAAACCTGCTGAGCCTGGCCTCAGGATATAGTACAGCCAGTGGTTGCAAACCTATGGTACACATGGTAGCAGGCTTTGGTATCACTGAAAGATCTAAAAGGTTTGCCATTACTGGTGTATGTACTAAATGAGGGATCTTTACATGGCACCATGTCTCTAGTAGGAACATATGGATCTGCGAATCAAGGAGTAAAAGCAAGAATGGCCCCATTTACAATCATTCCCAATGAATACCTGGGGAACTTAGAGCTTTCCCTCACACATCTGTGGGCTAAGCAGAGTTAAGAGACTCTGATCTTCAACAGTTTTTTCTCTTGCAAGAAGGCAGGACAGATTCACTGAACTGAAAGTATAGGTGATGCAGTTTTAGTTCTCTGAACCCAGGAATCAGTAAGCAGACATAACTGATTAGCCAGAGGAGGTAGAGCTACTTTTATACACTGGGGACAAAGTGACACACACATGAAACACAAGTGATCTACTTGGCTGCCTTTTAGTATGTTCTTGACCAATGGTATCTGTGAATGCACATGCAAGAACCCCAGACTGAAAAGACTATAATGATACAAGGGTTAAGACTCCTTAGAAATGAATGCTGTCTTGGTTACTTTTCGCTCGTTGCTGAGACAAAATACCTGACATCCAAAGTTAGGGAAGGAAAGGTTTATTCTTACAGTTTCTCGGGAGTTTCAGTCCATAAAGTGGGCT